>WAAG01071300.1:2540-63444 GCA_013390105.1 Tichodroma muraria | reverse complement strand
TCCCTGTTGCTTGCTGTGTCATCTTTTCACATTCTTTGATATATTCCAGGGTTTCTGTTCCATTCTAACCTAAAACTTGTAAGGCTGTAGCTGCCTATGGTTTGTGTATGGCAGCAGAGAAGACCTGCAATATATATATAGTCTGCTGTTCCCTCACATCCCTCCCCAACCCTTCCTGGCTCATTTGGGGCTTTTGAGCTTTTTATGGGTAATGTAATGCTCCTAAAGTAAGAGAAAAATAACACTTTTAATCTATGTCTTTACTGAAGCATTGTAAATGTATCACATAAGTCTTTTGTTTTCTTTTATTATTGTAGGATGTGAAACAATAGGGAAGAATCAGACAAGACCTGAATGGGAAGCAAAAATCAGAGTATCTGCTTTAATGAAAGCACGCTGTAATATGTATGCCTTTTTGTTTGTGCAAACTTGTAGGTGTGCATAGAGGGAAAGGAGGGGGAATAAACCCCCAAAAGTGACTTTAGGCTGATCAAAAAACTCCTCTGGGATGCAATTACTTCTGCCCTGGGATTGAAGATGGACCAGGAGTGCAACATGTGGCCGTAATTCATATGCAGACTAGGTTCTGAGCATCCTGACTCCTGCCGCACTTCTCCATGAACCATTCCGGGTCTCTGCAACTAAACACTTCCCAAATTATGGAGTTTGCATCCTAATATGAATTTTGCAACTCAAGCCTACCTGTGGTTGTACAGTCAGACAGAAAAGCCAACAGCCAAGAGCAACGCCTAGTCACTGACTTTGATCTAGAAATGGTTATTATCCAGCTATCTCCCTTACAAAGCATCCAGTTTGCTAAACCTGGGTTATCTACTGATTTGGCTTCATTTGATAGGCGAGAGCAGGTCTAGCATGGGAGAGCTTCACATCCCCAAACGATGCATCTTTCACAAAACTGATAAGTGATAAACCTTGCAAAACCCGTGAGTAGGAAACGACGTTTCTGTCCAGCTCCCAGCTGTCTCTACAATAAATCCTGAACAGCACCACTGGCAGCCTGTGCAGATGAGATGGAAAAGTGAGCACATTATTGCTTCACCCTACAGAGCTGAGAGTCTCCAGTAGGCAGAGAGGGAATGTGCTGCTGCTGACAGCTACAGCGGTGTGGTTGTGCAGAGGAGTTCAGTTCTCAAGACATGAGATTACGTTGATTTTCATGAGGGTAAATGACTTATTTTCACACAATTTCTTTGAATTTCTTTTTTCCTGGAAACATAGTAGGAAGTTACTTAGAAAGGAAGTCACTTTGAATTCTCTTCACTCCAGATTAGAAAAAACTCTTTATCTGAGGAGTGAATTTGGGTCGTGATGTAGTAGCACAGTCCTCATGCTGAATAACTTGCTGAACATGTGGTAGTGTTTTGTGACATGGTCTGTGGAGTGGGAAGTAGGCTGAGCTCACCCAACCCATCTCATTTATGGCTTTACACAAGTAAATAAGTATGTTTTCAGCCACTCAACACAAGAATGGCTTGCAAATTGCAACCACCATTGCCTGGCAGGTCAAAGGTTAAGCTTTTCAACAGGTCAGACTACAGTGCTAATTCACCTCAGCAGTGAGTCCCAGGCAGCCTGTAATGCATATTTGTGGTGGTTGTGTTTGTATAGCATAGACATAAAATGAAAACCGTATGACAGAGGTTAGTCCTCTTAAATGGTTGTCACATTGGCTTGGGTTGCTTTTGTACAGTTATCCATATGCTAGCCAAGATTCTGGTGGTATTTTTGTATGAATTTTATTGACGTTGTGAACTAACTTGGGTAATTTCATAGCTATTATAATCTAGCCAGTGGCCCAAGAAATGCACTGCTTTATTTATCTCGAAAATGTTGCTAACTGGTCTGGCCAGATTCGGCTTCCAGTGGTGGCCTTCTTCCAGTTGTGGAAAACCCCTTTTTCTGACATAGAAGGTTCAGAAAATCCCCGTGTGCCTGGTCCACAAGAGCTCTGATGCTGTGGGCTGAGGGTTCAGCCCCTTTTTCCAGATGTATTTCCTGAATGTTACACAAGGAAGGAGCTTGCAAGAGCTCAGTTCACAGCTGCCAAAGGTTGTGAACTTGTTTAATTCAGGACTAAGACCTGGATTAAATGAAATGCCTAAGTTAGGAGCCTAAGTTAGGCATTTAAACTCCTTTATATAGCCAGTTGGGAGAGACAGGCACTCCCAGGGATACCCTGGGGAAGTGCATTTGTCCTCCGTGTGTGTGTCCACCTTACAGAGAGCCCGAGGTAACAAATATCCTAAAACAGGGATTTTAGCTGGACATATGTAGTGCTGGATAGCTACACACCATGTCAAAAACTACCTCAAACTGCTTCTTCAAAGGGGTTAGACTCTTATACAACCTTGTGTGCTACTCAGTGGATATTACATGCAGATATAATCCTGTGGATGGTAGTGCAGATGTGAGTCCAGCAGTCCAAAGACCTCTGCCTGAATGACCATAAGAAGTCATTTTGTTGTCTTTTGTTGGCACAGAAGTATTAAAATTTCCTCCTCTACAAAGCAGGAAGAGCAGACACAGCCCTGGACTTCCTGCCCCAGATCCTTCCTGACCAAGATGCCCTGCTCCAAGGGAGGAGCCGTGACCTTCCAAGGCTGTGTCTTGGCACATCAGGACATGCTCATGTCCATAGCACACGTTCCTTGTTCTGTTGCAAAACAGGTGAAGTAAAAAGCTTATCACATAGGCCAATTTTAAGAGATTTCTGCTGAGAGGTGAAATAGCAAATAGAATAGAAATGCATGAGGGCACATGGCAGGAGACAAGTGAGGTGTTTTGGGAAGCTCCCATTTCCATCTCTCAGAGTTCCTCGACATCCTTAAGAAAAGATGAGTGCTCCCCATCTTTGGTGAAATGCTTGATGGAGCTGGCAATAGCACTCCAGTTTAACACTGACTATAAATGATGCTTATGTTTCAACAGCATTTTTTAATAATATTTTTCATAAGTATAAGATAAAGGAGTTACTTTCCACCAGGGTCATTGAGAGTTCACTAAATGCTGATAGACTGTATTCTGTATTAATGATGCTATGCTAACTGCCTCACAGAACTGCCAAAGCCCTTTTTTTAAAGGAATAGCACTGTATTTCACAAGAAAATATTTTTAAAGCTTTCCTTACTGATAATTTGTCTAAAGAGAGACAAATCTAATTATTTATGTATAATCTGAAAGGTTCAGTATGAGATGTGTTCAATAAGATACATGCTTTACTTGAACATACATTTAGAGCACTGTGCTACACAGATCATTAAAAGATTTAGTTTTTTGGGGTTTTTTTTATTTAACAGAATATCAGCAATTAGCTGATTAGCTTCTGTAGCTAATTATTGGATTTTATAATCCAATTTTATTATAATTTTCTGCCTTCAGGAACAGCTACAAGGATTTGGTTGAGCCTTTGTACTGAGCTCTGGATAAGGGTTTCCACAGAGCAAGAGGAGAATTGCTGTATAGGTCCCAGTTTCTTCACAAAGGGAAGGGATTTGCAGCTCATCTGTTTCAGTTCACCCACAGCAGCAAGGTAGGTGACAGAGCTGGGATTTATCCCTTTACATGGGACAGTTGTTTATTAGGCAAGAAAGTGGGGATTTATACCTGGCTGTGGGTAAGATTCTCCCTTGCACAGGTAATGCAAGTCAAAAACCCTCCTGGCTGGTGTTTGTGGAAATTCCACAGTGGTGGTGGCTTGAAAAATGGGTTCAAGTTAGAAATCAGTTCTTGTTATAGTCACAAATAAAATTCACTGAATTTCACTGAAAATTCACCTAGTTGTGCTGACAATTAAGTCCTTGACTCCTCAATAGAGAATGAATCTGTGAAGAGCAATCTGCTCACACTTCTCCGATGTCACATTTGAAATCTATACAGTTGTAGAGGAGCTATTTCTGAGCAGAAACCCAAAGACAATACCAAAGAGTCTCTGCTTCCTACAAGTTTTCTGTCTACTCATCATGGATCAATTTATGAAGCTGACAAAACTTTCCATTAGAGTGTGAAGACCACGAAAGTGTAATGTATAATACCACACTAACCAAAATGACTCTTTTAGCTCTGACTATTTGGTTTAGCAACTGTAGCAAGAGTGTAAACAAATTTTCAGAAATACGCTTCCTGTATATCCCTCCCCATTAAGGGCTGGTACCGTGGCCACACCCTGGCAGAACTGAGAGGGCATCCAGAACCTGTGATATCTTAAGAACTGTGGGTTCAGCTTCTCAGGTGAGGTAGTGATAGGTATTAAGGGCCATATTTAATAGGAAAACAATTCCTAGGACACTTACCTGTTTGCTTTCCAGTGTGTGAAAACTGGTTCCAGCATATTGCTTTATTGTCTGAGTTCTTGCCTATCTGTGTGAGATGGCATCAAGTGACCCTAAACAAACTTGAGCTGAAGTACACAGGGAGAGGATTAATCAGTGAGGCACTTAAGCATAAGCCTAATGTTAAGCATGCAACATAATGTTGAAGTGAAGTCAGTGGTATTATTTCTACCTTCAAAGTTAACCACTGAACTTATCTGTTGTACTATATCAGTGCCTAATGGCTTGTGCACTTACTTGCAAATTTAAGATACTTAATGTGTTTATTCTGGACTCTTCCTGTTGTTGTGCATCAGAAATTGTTGCCCTCAACCAAGCAGGGTAGTCCAGGCCTACAGCAGCAGTGCAGCCCAGCTCTTCCTCAGGCAGGGACAGAGCGACAGGATGGAGCTGGATGTGGGCAGGGAAATGCACAAAGCAGGTCTGCAGCAGCTCCAGCAGCTGATCAGGTTTTCCAGAACCCAGAACCCACAAGTAAATGTCACTGGTTCTGGCTTTAGCCTCCAGGGCAGCAGGGTTAGGCCACTGCTGAATGTTAGGGAAGTTTTCTGCTCGTTGGGCTGGGAATAGTAAGAGGAACATCGTGGTTTCCCTGCGGCTGCTGCTGACAGAAGAGCTGAGCCCCGGTCTTTGTTCACTCGTGGATGTTCCGCATTTGTGCAAATCCTCTCACTGCACCACTGGTCTGGGGGTTACTGTATTTTGCCATCCCAGCTCCTCTTCTCTGTGCGTGTAAAGGTGACAGACCCCAAGGCCTACAGATGTGAAACCTCTGTGTAACAGTGCCATGTGAGCTGGACCACCTCACCTGACTCCCTCTTGATTGTATGGAAGGATACTCTGGGGAGATTTAGGCAATAAACCAATATTCCTACCCACTAATAACCAAAAAAAAAAGGTTCTCGAGTGATGTGCTCAGCACCTTCTTTTCTCACTGAAGTAAGTAGTTCCTTTGGGACTACTTTCATGTGTCTTTAGGGAATGTAACTAAATTATACCACATGAGAGCTGGTAATTTTCATGTTATGCTGTTAAGGAGAAAACTATAAACATAACAGGAAAGACTGGATGTTTTCCATTCGTATTTTTAGAAAGGTTGCTTCTCATCTGTGCATATTTGCTTTTCAACATCTCTGGCAAGATCTAAATGAATTACTTAACTGGAATTGAAAAGCAAGTCTTACTTTTAAATTAAGGTGATAAAAGCTGTTGTATTTTTTTATTTTTTGGAATATTACTATAGAAGATAAAGATCAAAATCAGACACAAGAGGCAATAAGACTAACAAAATACCCAACCTCTAACCTCATGTCAGGAGACAGATTATTTTAGAGAATGACTGGCTATGATCCGATGCATGGTCCGTGGAGTCTGGTGGATCCATGAGGTTTTAATCAGAAGCATTTCCACGTGGGGTCAGTGTTTTGTGGCAGGGAGTACAGGGTGTGCAGAGCTGGGAGTGGTGCAAGGCCATGTGAACGAGCTTCTGCTGCAAGAACCACGCCAAGTTTTGTGCAAAACATGTAGAAAAGCTGAGAATGGGGCTCATGTTGAAGGATTGAAATTGGAATTTCAGTTTCTTCTCCCTGTCAGTGAGAAATGTGTAAAATATGGTGAGCCAGAACACAGCAGGAGATTTTTGGTTCAGAAACCAAAACTGGCCTGGGAAAAGCATTCGGATGTTGGGTGACCTCTGCTCATTCCATTTGGCCAATTTAAAAGTGGGAATGTTTTTACAAGCTAAACTGACCCCTCTGAGGGCAGCAAACATGGTCTGTGTTGTATGAGAGGTGGTAGCACCCACTCCTTGCTCCACACAGCTGAAAACTCCAGTTTCCTTGGATGAGGCACCAGGTGGGATCTATTTCTGTGAAAAATCAATCATCTGAGTTGTAGGGCAGGAGAGTTTCTGTGCCCACACCCACCCCCTAAAAAAACTCTCCCCAGTATTTCCATGCTTCCCTTTTTGCCATTAAGACAAGATTTTCTCCTGCAACTGAACAGTAAGTGCTTCATAAACAGTTCCTCCGTCTGCAAGTGGACCTTGAAAATTGATTATTTTTTGTTTGTTTCTTTTAGTCTCCAAATGTTTCTGCCATTATGAGGCAGGCAGTTATTTTGCTAGGAAGGAATGTGAAGAATTAGAAAGTTGAAAGCGATTAGGACTCTGTCTTTTAAGACAGAACCTTTCACAGAGCCTGGCATTCAGCCTGCTCAGAGTGAGCATCATAAGACACCCTGAATCCTTGAAATCCCTTCGTTTTAAACCCCATGGGGTGGCTTTTGCATTATCAGGGAAGAGATGAAGACTATTTGCTTCATATTTTAAAGGCCTCTGAATTTGATATTTATTCTAAGTAGATGTTTATTTTTGGATAGTTTTATTGTTTATAGGAAGGCCACAAAGAGTTCAATGTTATGGAGAAATGGTTACTTTGTATTTATGGTTAACGAAAATAAGAAAAAAAGAAAGTTCTAAACAATCCTGCCCCAGTTCTTTATTTCAGGAGACAATGTACTTTCCACCCATGCACAGGCAGTGCTTTACAGCCTGTATAATAAAACGCTGTTCCAGATATTGTCTAAATAGAAACAGATTTAACCCTGCTGTTGTGACTTGCATTGCTGGGTAATGAAAGTTTTCAATCTGGTTTTACTTTGTTTTATGCTTGCTGGAGAGCTGCACATCCACAAAATCCTGCCTTATGCACAGAGACCTGTTGTTCCAATGCCATCTGTTTGTATATAAAAGGTGAACATCCCCAGAAACAAACAAACAAACAACCCCAGGATTTGGCCTTTTCTGATATGCAGAGAATTGTAATTCAGCCCTCAGAGTGAAACTTCCTGCAAAGACTGCAAGTAATGGAAAAGAACCCAGTGGTTGCAGATGAGACTTGAAGGTACTTATGACAAGGAGGTGGTGGTTCCTATGCCTTCCTGACAAAAGGTCAGAAACCCATAAAATTTCTAACCCTAAATCTCTTTGAGAGTGAGTCAAATAATTTATCTACGCAGTCATTAACAAATGGCACACTCAAAACTGCTGAAAAGACTTTTTAATTTAAGTTGGCTTTGAAAATTACCCATTGCTGCTGTTACCTAAAGCAACCTCCAAGTGTTTCTCCACAGGGGAAAAGCCCTGTGATAAGAGATAGTCCCTGAAGATCTGAGAACAAAAGATGGGCTGCAGCATCTGCATATCAGGAAACGGTCCATTACTCATTAATTGCTCCATTTCCGTGCACCAACGGGGGTCACCCTGTCACTGAGGACCAGAAAGATTATGACAATAATATAAATACTACTTTATTTACAATTTTGCAAGAAAACAACTTTCCATGTTTGTTATTATGTAGAGACTGGGAGTTTTTTAAGTTTCCACAAATAAAGCACTCTTGGAGGACAGTAGGAAGTTTGTAATTTGAAGCATTTTGCTGTGGGACTAAAGGCGTATTTCCATGTGTCACAGAGCCACATCCAGCTGTTGGGACATGAAGTAAAAGGACCAGGAGGAACCAGATTCTCCTCTTTGCTCCCCTTCCCATTTCCTGTATGACCTTGAACAAGTTACTGAGTTTCACTGCCTGTGCGTACAGGCAGTACCCTGGTATTCTTCCTTTTATAATCTGTGATACTCCCTTTTATACTCTTAAGTATTTTAAATCCAGAAATGTGACCCTAGTTTGGGTTCCTGTAGCTTCTGGACCTACTGACTCGCGTCTATATAATTTCCTGCTCCTAAGTGGTCTCATCCTGAGCTGCTGGGGGAAGATGGAGGGAGGATATCAATGCTCAGCTGTCCCAGCTTTGTGCCCTGCCTGGCAGGTGCTGCCTGGGGCTTGCTGGCCCTGGGATCTCTGCGGTTTTCCCATCAGCAGATCAGAGATAACAGGAATCACCTCCTGCATGAGAAGCTGGGTGGGGGTAAATACAAGTGGCACTAAGGGCAGGCATTATTATCATCATAATGTGTGTCTTACAGCGCTTGAGGTAGTCACTGCAACAACACCCCCTAGAATTTGTGTCCACTTGAACTGCTCAGTTTGTGTAATCACAGAGCAAGAATGGGCAGGTATGACTCTGATTCTTATCATCGAGGATTAAAACGCAGCAATCACCCCAGCCCACCTCTTAGTATTCATTTTACTTATTAAAGCTTCCCAACAAGTCTCTGCAGTGATGTTATCTGCTAAATTGTGTGAGGTTTCTGATCATTAAGTGGATTGGTCTTCAAAGAGCTAAATGAAAATGAGCAATAAATATCAGTGTTACTTAGGTCATATAGTGCAAAATGACAAGGAGACCGAAAGACCTTCTGGCAACTGCAGAACAAACAAATATGAAATAGATTCACTAGCACTTTTTGTGGGGTTTTATAAATTTTCTCAATTTTTAAATTATTGTTTTAAAGCAAATGGCGAAGCAGACGTTGTCTTAAAGAGCAGGAGCTCCTGCATTACTGTCTGTTTTGTTCCATTGTTGTGACCTGAAGTGATGTATTTTTACTCCTGCACTAACTTTCTTCTCTGCAGAAGGGGCATTGTAATATTTATGTATGCTCTGGGGAAGGTATCATTATTATGGCAATTTCTCCAGTGCTTTGCACATAGACAGATGCATTTAAGAAGGTGAGCCTCCCGCTGGTGGGTGTAAACAGGAGCTTGGAGTTCTGCAGCTGCAATTGTGTTTCCTGTATAAAACTGAGCACTTGTACCCAGTAGCAACCTGACTGCAGAGATAAATGAGGCAGCAGCAGTTGCAGTAACTCCTGCTTGTATCTGTGTTTTCATTCATTTGGAAAAAATAACCAGCCACAACTATTGCCAGGGCAGATTGGATCCTCAACCAAACACTGTGAACATTTTCCACAGCAATATTAAACATTGCATGATTTCTTAGATAATGTAGTAAGGACTTATTTTTACTCAGTGAAAATGTAGTGAAAAAAAATCAAAATGATGCAACTTCTTATGTCTTGATTACTCTTTTTCATTCCCTTCCTCTAGCTTAAATTAAGGCAGCAGCCAAGGTGAATGGTAGGTTTCTCCTTGATAAGCAGCCTAACCCTGTGAATATTGCTCTTGTGAAGCCACATGCTCCTCCTTTATAACGTGGCAGGAACTCTGAGAGCCCAATGTGTCCATGCTTGCTCCAGCAAACCAGGGACACACTCCTCACCCCACTATGAACCCACTCACCCAGTCCTCAAAGGCCAGAGTTTTGCTCTAGCCAGATTTTCCTGCCCCTTCACCAGCTTTTGTCCTTCTGAAGAAGCAATATTTGAGAGGGGGAATTTATCTTGTAATAAAAATAACAAAATTTAACAGTAGTCATTTATTTGTCTCTTACTGTCTTAGCTGCTGGCATCTCTTCTGTGGTAACTGAAGCACTCTTGAGTTAGAAGTGGGATCGAAAAGAAAGAGAAGATTCATTTCAAATAAGGTTGAAAGACTGAGGCACAGAGAAATGGAAAGAAGAGTCAATTTTTGAAGCAGAGGAAAAAGAAGGCTATAACCCAAAAACCCAGTCTGAAGGTAACAGTCATTTCCTATTTCTGTGAAGCCTGTTGGGGTTTCTCTAAAGGAAGTGGGGGGTGGGGAGAGAGGACAGTTCCTGGTATTTTCCTCAGCTTAGAAAGCAGACAAAAGTCATCAGGCTTCCTACGTGACTGAGAGGAAATGTTACGGAGAGCGTGAGCTCTGCTGTGCGGCGCCGCACGTTGCAGGGTCGGGTACCCCAGTGAGGGCTGTCAGGACTAGAAATCTTTACTCGTGTTCCACCCCACCGTGCTGTTCCCTAATATAAGGGAAAAAGTCTAGCTGGATGCTAAAATGATTCAGGGAAGGGTTGGAAGGTCCTTGACTCCATTCATCCCGCTGCTCAGTGCTCCGTGAATCCTTCGCTCTGGAGCGTCCTCTGCACCTTCTGAACGTGTCTGGGCCACGTCTGCCCTGTGGTGACACAAATACACCCAAAACCTTCCTCCACCTTGGTGAAACGGTTATTCCCAAAGAGCAACAGCAGCAAAAGAGTCAAATGAGATGGCTGGAGAGCACATGTTATTTGGTTTCAGGAGATCTTCAAACAGGGCTCAGAAACAAATCAAAGCCATGCAAGGTAACTTTAAAATTTATTGCTCAAAATTGAATTATGGGATACTTGTTGCACACAATATTTTAAACTTCTGTGGAAGCATCACAGGGCTTCTGAATTGTAACTGTGATCAAGGCATGATGTGAAATACTCCAGCTCCTGTTCTGCAGATAAGTAAATCAGGCACAATGCAGAGGAATGAAGGCTTGGATGTGTTTCCTGGGGATGGGTATAAGGACACACATCACCTGGGCTCTCAGCTGATTGATGTCTGTCTCCTGCCTCCCTTTTCCTGGTGAATATAGAGATCATCCACCTCATGCACAGCAAAGGGAGGGGGGCCAACTGCGAAGGTTTTGGTTTCTCTTACGGGATCAGATCTCTAGCGACTTGGACAAGGACGCAGAACCCAGTGGCAGCATTAGGATGAATGCCAATGGATTCTGCTCCCATTTTTCAGTTAATAGGTATTCATCTGAGGAGGGCAGTTTTGTGCAGGGAAAAATTCATTATATAAATATGTACTGAGGTGAAGCAAACCAGAATGAAGATTAGAAGGAAGAAAATTCTGGTCTAGGTTCTCAGCTCCTAAATCATGAAATTCTGGAGCTGAAATGGTTTGCCTTGTGCTGCAGCCTGGTGTGAGTGGCCCATGTTTTTAAGGATGTCATTTTGCATTTGTTGCATCAGTTAGGATTTACATAGCCTTCTGTGAAATCGGGGCCATAAATGTTGATTTTAAACAAAGACATTTCCATAGGATCTTTATTGTCTGTGTAGTGGTAAAGTGCTATGAATAATTTTTCCCAGGTGCTTAAACAGGTGGTGTCTTCAAGGGAAGCAGGGCTTCTTTCATGTTCCCTATAATTTGTGCTGTCTTAAGCCTTCATTGTCAATGTCTTGGGTGAACCTTTATGGCTGCCTGAAATGTTCCTTCCCCACAAAGATGCTGGATACCCAGCTCCATGATTGGAGTAGAAGTGTTAGTTATTTATTTACAGGGAAGGAAATAACACAGTGGCTCTATTTGCTATTCCTAAATTTATTTTCTCTTCTTTTGTGCAGCATAAAAATGTTAGTCATCTCCAATGGCCCTTGGATATAAGCTTTCCAAATATATTCTCATACTCTATATAGATGCACTGATGACACTCCAGCAGTTCAGCAACAGGAAATCTGAAATAGTGGCACTAAATGACAAGGAAAAAAAATCACCACGGAGAAAACTCTCCATAAAAGTCTGAGGATTATTATGGAGCATTGGGAAATGTTGCCAGTGCTGGACTGAATACTCGTTGAGCCTTCATTTCTCAGACATCATTGATTAAAGGTGGATGGAAAAGTGCCATACAAAAGAGCAGACTCACAAGCTTCAGCTCCGCCTGTTTCCATCTGCTTTGAAGCTGTAAGTGCAAATCCGTGTTACAAAATTGGGATTTTTAATCTTGTGTTTAGGGCCCAAGCAAAAGTGGCTGGACTGAGGAGGGGCTGTGTCACCACCATTAGCACATGATGCTCATGAAGCTGTGCCCCCTTCATTAGGAACTTCATTCAGAGATGGGAAGCAAACTGCAGCAGCCAGGTTTGAAAATGGGGATTGATGTGACTGCAAGTTTCCATCTCCTCATCCAGTTTTTTAAAAAGCCATAATACTTGCTTCCCTAAGAAACATGTGTCATGGAATTGAATTTATCAGCGTTTTTAAGAGCCATGGATATGTCTGCTTGCTGGGATCCATCAATTATGAGGGCATATATAAGCTGTTTAAACATTTCCATGTGGTTTTGGGGTCTCCCTCAGTGATGTCCTATGTCCATCCTGTCCATGCTCATTTATTCTGACACACAGAGAATCCCCCATGACTGATAACACTGCAAAAGTGAGTGATTGATCTTTCCCTGGTGGATTTGTGCAGAGATTACTCATCTGCACACAGAGAGGGGGAAAAAGCACATAGGTTTTAGTGGGGGGTACCTGAAACAGTTTGTACTGGGATGATTCAAGACATTGGTTGTTCAGCCAAAAAGCTCAAAGAAATAAGAAGCAGAAATATGGTAGTATATGAAAATATCACCTCTGCTTCTCCAGCCACATGGAGATCATCCCGAGGATACTACTACTTAGGTATATTTATTTATATAGAGTTATATTTATGTGTGCATGTAAGTGAATATAAACTTTTTTCCATTAAAGAAAAAGCTGTGATTAGGGCATGCAAGCTGAAGCAAACTACCGACTATCTATTTGTTCAAGAATTCTGGAATAAATTTTTTCCTCTTGCTCCTTGTCATTTTTCCAGCCATATGGGTTTGCCAGTTCACTACATCATTGCATGTTTATAACACAGCATTTCTTCAGCAGCTGTCAGTATCTCATAATGCCGTAGTACATCTTGTATACCGAGTTGCAGGCCACAGTGCGATAGAGAACACTTAAAGAAAAAAAAACAACAAACCTTGACGTCCATTTGGATGCTGGTTGTGGATATAAAAAAGGCAGGGCCAGTGCTATGAACTCTCAGATATGTCCATTGTTCCAGCTTTGTGTCACGTTGCTAATTCACCACCAGGCTTGACATTAACATGATCCAGTTTAGGGTACATAAACCAGAGACAGGCTGCTCCCTCTCCTTGGCTGTCCTGTGTCACACAGCCTGGGAACCTGACTTGCTAACTACTTCTAAGTCATCTTTTTTGACTGGGAAAAAGATGAGTGAAAATAGAATAGGTGCATGCCCACACAAAAGCTGTGTGCAAATTTTGGAGATTTCAATGAAGTGGATAAAAACTGCCCCCAGTCTTGGCCACAGGGATACATTCAGGTAGCAGCCAAGATACCAAAACCTTGATTGATGTGTGATCTTCTTCCCTGTCCAAAGGACAAAGGATCTGGGAAAACTGAGTTAAAATAATGTTGTCTGGAGAAGTACTGACAGGAGTACTGTTGTCTGCTGCTGTCTTCCTTGCCCAGCAGCCCTCAGACATGGCCAAGAGCTGGAGCAGCTTCTGTCTGGACTCTCCTGTCCATCACCCACGCTGGGCCAAAACACAGGATCTGCTGAGCACGTGGGAAATGCTCCTCTGGCTGTGTGAGAGCAAGTGTGGGTTTTGGGTCACAGAGAAGGGAGTCTTTTGCCCTATTTCTCGTGCAATCACAGAGAACTTGAGATTCATTGTGTTGGGGCTACCCCACAAAGCTGAAAGGTTTCCCACACAGGCTGCATGTACTGCAGATGTTCAGGCTGCTCAAACTTTTTCAGAAGTGTGGTGTGTGTGATTTTCAGTTCATGTTTATCATTTGACCATCACCAGAACAAGAAGGTTTGACTTTTTCTTTTTTCTTATTCTTTCTAATGAATATTGTGACAAGATATCTTGAATTATCAGAGTATCATACAGTGTGCTGCAGGTCGTGGTTTAATGATGTAATATCCCTTCACAGAAAGTAACCCAAATACCTGGTAGTTAGATTGAATGTGATCAGATAGCACTAGGTCACAAATTGGCCTTTCTGGCTCATCTCATGTGCGCCTGTGCAATGAGATTTTCAAAACCCAAACTCAACAGGGAAACATTCCTTCCTGTACTCAGTCATTAGCAGAGAAAGAGCAATAGTACAGTACTAAGATTATCCAGCAGTAGAAAGAACATCCTAATCCCAGACATGAGAGACAGGATGTCCATTAGGAATGGTAGCCACTGATCAATAGTCTAATTTAGCATAGAGAGGTTTTATTGCTTTGGGAGCTGGAAGGAGAAGAGGGAGGTATTGCAGTGTCTTCAGTTCTAGTTCTGCCTCTGTCGCTGATGCACCCCAAAGAAACGCTGGCTGACTCCACTGCTTTTCCACAGCCGTAGCATCAAGCAATAATTTTAAACCAGCAGACCATTATGTATTTTGAATTTGATTGCGTATGGGGCGGCATAAAGCAAGAAAATCCATTTTTGACAATGTCAGGAGTAAGCTGACATTTGCCTGCAGTTTATTCCAAATCAAATCCAGCAAATTTCTAGGCCATCAGGAAAGAAAATAACTATGAAAATATTTTTTCTGGCATTTCACGTCATTGCCTTCTTCTTTTTTCTTTTTTTTTAAATGAAGTATAAGGATAAAATTGCAAACCGTAACTTTAAGGAAACCCCATACTTTCTACAGATATGCAATTATTTTCTACAGGGTACTTTCAATGTTTTCAGAACACCACTGTCCTCCACTGCTCTCCCATGCTTCTCAGAAATGAGGCTTCAAACTGGGAGCTGGTGAAGTGCATCACCTTCAAGAGTGAACTCGGCTGCCAAAGGTTTTTCTAACCAGATGAAGGGGTAAAAAGTTGCTATTATTACACGAACTAGCTAATTAAGAGTGAGCATTACCAGTGAAACCTTTCTGTGCTGGAATGTCTCTAGGAGTCAGGCGATCACATGAGTGGGAGGGGGCAGGCAGGGTGCTGGCACTGGCTCTTGCTCCTGCTCTGCCTCCTCCCAGGAATTGCTTCCTGCCTGAAGCTCAGGGAGGGCATGTCTAACTTAACACAGGGAAAGTGAGAAAATGCTGGTAGCAGAGCCTAATAGATTTTCAAGGAGATTGAGCAGGAGCCACGGAAGGTAGCAGTGAGGCATGGAAAGCAAAAGTACACCAGGCCTCGTTTAATTATCTTTTTCACACTGCATTAATCATCACAAAAACAGGATTATGCCTATTTTTACATCAGTGTTGGAGGGTAATACAACTGTCATTTTGTGCACTGTCTGTCATTAGCAACTGTTAAATTAAAGGTTTGAAAAGTAAAATAATGAAGTCAGACTGCTTCCTTGACCTATTTTTCACCAAGAACTTTTCCCCCTTTGACCTCTGAATCTGGATTTCCCTTATCAAATCATCTTGCTTTCCCTGGCCCTCACAGCCACCCTGGTATTTGTTGTTCCCATGACCTCTCCTTAGCTGTCTGGTTTTTTTGTGGTGATTTGACACAGTAATTTTTTTTTTCTTCCTACAGCATCCCTAACTCCTTCGCTACAGAAATTTTCCTCCTTCTCCAGCTGCTCTTCCAGCATCTCTGCTGGTGCCTCCTGTGACCACAGGTTCCAGGTTCCCTCAGTGTCTGCTCTGGGGCTCAGCTCAGGCCCTGTCCCACCAGCTCAGAGACCATGACCCAAGCCTTCATCCCTCCCTTGTACCTTCTCCCTGTTTATGTCTCTGTTCCTTTTAGGTGTGTAAGGTCCCTTACGTGCACATTCCTACTTGTCTCTCTGCTTCTCTTTACTTCTCCATTCCTATTTGTTCTCTCTAACTTCCTCTCTTTTCTGCTCCTCTGTCCCTGCTTCCTCCTTTTTGCCTCCACCCTGGAAATAATTTAAATCACTCAATTTTTCTCTATGGTTTCCATCCAGATGCAGCCATGATCTGATGTTTCTAAAAGAGGCACAGAAATTTGGCTTCCTCTGTGCTTAGAGTCTGGTTTAATGCCGTGGGATCCTTTCTCACCCCCACAAGGGCAATAAATGAGTTATGAAGTTAAATATACCTGTTACTACGCTTGCATAATTATTCTTCCTACACTCTGAGAGGTAGAGGTTCTGTATTAAATTTAACTGTAGCAGTTGTCTCAAGGATGTCTCAGGCTCACTGTTGCAGCAGAACATGAAGTTTTTGGTGTTCTTAAAACACTGACCTTGCACTTCATCGGGAATTCCCTTGGTCTAAATTTATGGGACAGGGCTGAAAAAAATAAGTGCAGGATGTCCTCTTGGGTGGAATTCATCCTAAGCTTTTCAACTCCTTATACCCCTGAATCAGTACAAACCCTGGCACACAGCTCACCTGCACACACCTGTGCTTGCTCTGTATTAGCTCTGCCTTGGAGGTACAGAGCTGTGAGAATTGCAAAGTTAGGCAAAATTCCAAGCTGATGTGTAAGATGCTGTGTTTTTTATGGGGCTGAAATGATAGGACATAAGTCTGAAATCCAGACTATGACAATTTCCAGTGATTTAAGAGTACAAAATGAATCAGATCAGTCACAGCTCTGGTTTCAGAGGAATGTGCAGGAGTATATCTTCCCACATTAACATCCCCTGACTGTGATCAGTCTTTATCACCCAAACCTCGACCTGAACAACGGACAATCGACTGCAGCTGTTTCTACTTTACTAATTTGATCTACCTAAGGAAACCACTCTTGCAGGAACTCTAAAGATGAAAAATAGAACCAATTATATTCTCTAATACAATTGATTTCTTAGTACCCGTGTGTACGGTTCTGATTCTGTACAATTCTACTGCCAACTCAGTAAGAAGGGATTTTATGATGGTCTGAAAACTTTCTTTCCAAAGACTGTGTATGAACACACTGCAAAGCTATGAACATAGGCAGATACCTCACAACTGAATAAATAAGATTAACTGTATTCAGATCCAAAATTTTACTGATTTTTACAACAGTGGGTCAGATAAATGTAGTAAACCAAACCCTCTTTTTGGTTCTTGTCTTTTCCATTTTTGTGTGCTCCCATGTACAGCGTTCACTGCAGTTGGCACTGAAGGCAAATCTGCTCTTCTGCTAGTGAACCCACAGCAAAGGCATTGGGGACAGCTGAGATTGCTCACGGAACAAAAAAACCTGTATTCGTACAGTATCTAATAGTACAGTGTAAAACCCAGCATGTTTTAAGATTAACAAAAGCATTTCACTTCTCATGCCATTGGAGAGTCACCTCTGGAACTCACTGACACCTTAGCATAACTTCCATTGGGCACAGTCACACAGTGTATTATAACATTAAAGTTTATAAATCAGGATTTTATAAGGGACCTAAACCATGCTGTTTCATTCAGGAAATCAGTGTCTGGTTATGCTCTGAAGAAATGCCTGTGCAAGTCCATTAGGTCGCTGCAGCAGGTATTTTTCACCTTGCTCCAGAGAAGGGTGGGAGGATCTAGCAACTGATGAAGACAGGATAGCAGACAAGAGGAGCTCTGGCTTGATTCCATATGATAATTTCGGTGTAATTGTTTTGCCTTCAGGCTGCTGTATCTGATTAGACCAGTCTCTCCCTGATCCAAGGTTAGGAGAATGCAAAACCACTGTAGTGTTGTGCTAAACACAATGCAGCCAGACCAAATAATCTGGGCCAGATCTTACCCATGCAGATCTGCAGATAGAGGCACACATGCAGTTTTGCATGAGGAACATAACACACAGTAGCTCCAAATTTGGGAGGAGGATTAATAATTTGTTAAGATAAAAGTTGTGGTCTCTGCAGTAGGTTGGGTAATCATATAAATAAATGTAAAAGTCCATTTTAGAGCAGCCTTCTTTTAATACTAATTGGATGCAAAAATCTTATCACATTAGTAACCTTCATACCTTTATAATAAGTCTTTTATTGTATTAGCCAGCTTGGTTTTCACTAATATGATACGAAAGACTTGCTAATATATTAGGAAAGTCACTAACACTATTAATTTACTAGATAAATTACTTCTCTATCTTGGAACTTTAAATGAAATGGAATTCACTAATCCTAATTGGTTTGCCTTCTACCAGAATTATTTCCCATTAGTTCAGCATGTTTTCTTTTTTCATACTTGAACAGAAGAGATTTCTTAAACTCAAAGCCTTGGGGTACAGTATATGGGTTTATTAATTATCAGGTATTCATTCAAGGGGGTTAATTAAGCAATAACTTTCCATTGACTGGAATATACAAAGGAATAAAAGGCTTGACTTGTCCTGCTGATTAAAGCACTGAGGCCGTTGCGTTGTCATTTTGCTCCATTTAGTTGTGGGGGAATAAAGATTTTTCCACTATTTAGCACAGAGCTCGGAGCCCCCATTCCTTATGTATAGAAACTTTGTTGGTTTGTTGATTTTTGTCCTTTTTTCCTCGCCCATCCCTGCCTGGCAGTGAGGGTTGTGACCTTCTCTTGCGGCTGTGGATCCTGGTGCTGTTATCCACTGCAATGCAGCAACGGGAGCTCAATCCCCTGGGAAATGAAGGGCCAGTGCTGAAGGCAGCATCCTGCTGAGTAAGTTGGGTATCTCACTGTAAGCACATGGCACTTCTGCTGAGGGGTTGGTACTTGGCTGTGTATTGGCTTCCAGGCAGAGTTTATGGTGTTGGCTTTGACGTTTGGGCCGAATTCAAACCTTTTTGGAATCAGTGGAAGGACTCTCCATGTGCTTCAATTGATTTTGGATTGGGCCCAGCAGCCTTGGAATAGCTTGTCTGTGTGAGAGACACCCTCTCTTCTCTGGGGATGTTGCCTCATCGTTTGAGAGGAGCAGCATGTCAGCTAGAACAGCTCCTTTTGGGAAGGGGTTGAACTGCCCTCGAACGAGGACTTGAGACTCTTGCAAGGGTTACTTTGGTCTCGGGCTCACCCTGCAGGAACTGGAATCTGTTGACTTCTAGGGAAATCTGTTGACCTTTGAGAAGCAGATCTTTTGAGGGCATAAATTAATATATTGGAATAGGTGAAAGAGAAAGGGGGTTTTCCTAGAGCTTCCGTAGGTCCCACCGAACTCCATTTCATGTAACAGCCTCCCCGGGGCCGTGACAATCTGTTTTAATTAGAGCTGTCTCTGAGCATCTCTTGATTATGCTGAGGAATGGGGCTCCACCGAGAATTCAGCTGACCCAAGCTGTGGGAGCGCAAAGGCCATCGTTGCGCAGGCCTCCCACGTACCCTCATTTGCACTGTGTGAGGTTCCAGCCCAAGCCAGCTCGCTGCTGGCCGGGCTCTGGAATCCATTTATAAAAGCTTGTGGTTGTGTCTGTGTGTTGGTAAATGCATATGATGCACCGGCTGGGGCTGGCTGAAACTGCCGCTCGCAATCGGCCCTGCATCACTGAGTCAGCGCATCCCGAAGCCTGAGCACATCTCTGCCCAGGGGAGCAGGGCTGCTCCCCACCACGCCCGGGAAGGTGGGGCCTCCGGGTACCAGCCAGGAGCCCACTCATCCCAGGCAGAGGAGGAGAAGGGGGTGGAGCTGCAGGCTGGAAAAATGTGTGATATTACAGTGACTGCTGAGTTTATTCCCCAACAAGCGTTAGCTTGCTTTTCTTCTTGATTGTTTTGGTGATTGTGGTAAAGTGCAGATGTTATGCAATGGTAGGACTGGTAACACTGGCCACTGCCAACTGTAGTGCCAGGAGTCATTTATAAGCTTCCCCAGCAATGAGCTCTGTCAGCACATGCTTCACCTCCTTGTTGCTGTTGCAGGCACCACTGTCGAGCCAAGCTGTGCTGTGACTGAGATGCCCCTTCCACACCAGTCTTCTGGGAGAGGAGCTTCTTGCCCCCACGAAACCACTGTGCTGTGCCCTTGCCATGCTCTGTTAACTCTAGCAGATGAGCTCTGCAGCCCAGATAGAGAAGCCAAAACTCCAGCATCACCTTACCAAGAGGGACGTTTTGGTGAAACGAGAAGGTTTCGAAATCCCGACAAGAAAGGCTGTAACATTGCCTTGAGTGCTTGAAATAATGTATGTATGCGTATATCAAGGTATACCTGTATAACTGCATGAGCCAAATGACTTGCTTTGGCTTGCTTATCATTCTAAGACATAAAACAGGTAATCTAGCTTTATTTGACACCTACAATAATCATCCAAGAAAATGAGAGGCTCGGTAATGGAGATCTATAAACAGGTCTTGCAGGTCATTCCCACCAGCTGGCTCTGCACACCAGGGCTCTATGGAAACGTGACTATAAACACTGTGTTGGATCAAGAGCTGCTCTACTGACAGAAGAGATGAACACTAAAGCAGTTCAAAACTGAGTAAGTCTCAGAAAATGATTCACTCTCTTAATTAATTTTCCATTTTGGTTGGTGGAATGCCCTAAGGTGGCTGCAGTGGGCTCGAGTTTCTTCTTTCTGGGCAGAGTTCACCTTTGCACAAGGACTGGGAAACTCTCCTCTCCCACTCTCCACACACTGAGAAGCCCAGGCAGAATCATTTAAGGGAATATTTTCCTCTACCCAAATCATTCTGAATCACACTCATTTCTTAAGGCACAATCACATGTGGCTCAGAGGCTTATTTAATTGCCAGTGCAGTGGTATGCTGGGAAGCCTGTAGCCTTGCTTTGTTAAGCAATGCCCCTTTCCCATCTCATGGAAAGTATCCCCAAGTGCAGTTTTCTGTCCTGACAGCCCCCAGTAAAAGCAACCCTGTGTGTGAGCAGCCCTTCTTGCGAAAGATGCAGCATTATCTTGTGCTGGGATTCTTCTTTCCCTGGGTGGACCAAGCACTCCTACAGTAAGGCAGAGCAGGGGACGTGCATTCCCTATCCTTGCAGGATCCAAATGCCTGTGATCTTCCATCTTGAACCAGGACAGCTGGAGCAAATTCATGCAGCAGTGTCAACGTTTGCAGAGTGCTTTTATGTTAGGTATGTGTGGTTGTCCAGGTCAGTTTTCTTGCTTTCTTTTGAATAATAACAAATTGAAGGCTCTGCTCCAGACTTTTCTTCCACGATTTACAGCTACATCCTTAGGCACAGTTTTCCCACTGAAATCCTTTACTCACATCAGGAGACAGGATGACAGGAGTGGAAAGAGCCCCCATGTCATGCCCCAGGCCATCCTAGGGAGGGGACAGGCAATCCTGAGCCTTATCTCTCCCAGGTCTTCTCCTATGCTATGCTTGGAGAAGTGACTAAGCTGGGGAGAGGAGCTGGAGCAACATGAGGTAGATGTGTAGGAGGTTGCCATTGGGGTTGTTCCAGCTTGTGCTGGGAGTCACCTTGACCCAGAGCTACAAAGGAAATGTAAAAATGAATTTCTTTTTTCCATTTCTGCCCCACAAACTGCACAGCATAAAATGTATCACTTTCTTATTTTCAAATAGCTTTTCTGTATGCATTATTAATGTAAGTAAAACCCAAACCTTCAATTTATCACTCCCTGGATACTCGCACTTAGAAATGCGTGTTATATCATTGTCTGTTTAGAGATGGTGTTAAGTTCTAGCTTGAAAAGAAAGGTGTGGTGTTGGGAACTGTATCTTTCCTGAGAGGACACCAAAGTAAAGTGGGTTTTTTTTCAGGACAAAAGTGTGTAAGGGTCTCCCCTGTTATGGGTGTAGAGGCACATCAGGATAAAGAGAGGGCATGGCCCATTTTACCCTCTATCAGCAGGCAGGAGCTACAATTTGGCTACTTCTGCCATTGAGCCTGCATGAATGTGATTTGATTTTTCCTCCTTCCAGTATTTTACTGATAAACATCAGTTTAAAACCCAAAATAGCCCATTAATGAATCACGGATATTTTGTCCTATCATGCTTTCATCTGGTTAAGCCTTAAATTTCTACTGCCCTGAGGAAGACTGATTAGGGCTCCATATGGTACCAGAGATGGAAGATTTATGCCGCTGGGGGTTTTTAACAAACCGTCAGAAGCTTTAGGGTTTCAGTTTGCTCCTGAGAAAAGCTGATGGCAGAAGAATAGGTTCTCAGAGTCAGACTGGTAGAAAATTACTGACCTCCCTAAGCAGCCAGGTAGGGACTGCAGTTTTGACCCAGTGAGGATTTTAATGTCAAGATTCCCATGAAAGCCATTAGGGCAATGACCTCATAAGGCTCTTCCAACCTGCCTTAGATGGATTTGAGCAGCAGATCTGTGCTAAAGGGGAAGGGGACATTATTCCCTTTCCCTCTGAGGAAAGGTGCAGAGTATGCAGCTGTTTGCTTGCTTATCTACAGCTTGGTGTGGCCACAGGGCAGGGAGCACCCGTTGCAGAGACCTATGAGGGATGTGCCACCTGCCCAGCCATTTGTCCCCATGAGGGCTCAGCCTGAGCAGGGTGTGCAGCAGGGGAGTGACCCGGGGTCACCGGTGCTTTGGAGCTCACCACGGTTCATGCAATGCAAGGCTGGAGGCCACAACACCTTCTCAGTCCCAGTCTCGCTTCTGCCAGGTGGGAAAACAGCTCTTTAGAGGCTGGGGGTGGGAGCAGACCAGCGTTCACGTGCACAGCTTGTGGAGGTCTGTGCCTTCAGGCAGCAGTCAGACTGGGCAGCTGGGTTGAGACTGGGAGAAATTGCTCCTGCAGCACTCTGTGGTGGGGTGTAAAGTTTCATTTCCAACATCTAGAACCTGCACTCAGCTGCACTTGGGAGAAGCTGCCTGTTCAACTCTGGGCACTGTCAGCATGGGCCAGGATTTGCCTCTCAGAATTAGCAGCCAACGTCAGGACTTCTGTGTGCCAGGCAGCAAAGGGGTCCCTTCTCCAAACATCTGCCCCCAGCACCCCACTAGAGGAGAAAAATATGAGCACAGGGAATTAAAGTGACAGCCCCTGTGATCTGGCATATGTCACTGCCTCTGAGGCTGATTTAACTGGGCAGCAGGTAGAAAAGACAAATATTAACTAGAGGAGCTGGAGAAATGAAGGCAAGGCAGAATGAGATAAAACCTCTTTGAGAGAGTGTTTTACAGTGTGGTTCCTTGCGGGGCTGGGAAGGAAGGAGAAAGTTCACCATAAATGGAAAAAGGCATGAACTATAATTAATTTACCTTGTCTGGGTTTTTTACCACATTTCCATGCATGAGTAAAAAATGCACCAAAACTCACATGTTCGTTATTTTCTAAAAACACAAGAGATAGCTGGCTCACAACAGATTAATTGGGCTGTATATTTGCCCAGAGTATGGAAGACCTTGTGATGGACTTCTGCTTCAGATGAAATAATCAACCCAGATTGAAAGGGCATTTATTGGAAAGGCAATATGAAAAAACAGGCAGCTGCTGTCTGAACTTCCTGACTCCTGCAAATTAACGACCTAAAGGAGAGGTTTTCTTGGAAATCTGTAGGAAGGAGCTAAGCTCCACTGCTTGCTCTGAGCCAAATGGGCTTCAGGAACAGTGAAGGCAGCACCCTTCCCAAGGCTGCTGGTCTCTCAAAGTTGATCTGGGATGTGACAATCAACCCAGGTTCTCTCTGGCTCATACTTTGTCAAAAGGAGGTTGGGAAATCAGCCTAAATTTTCCATTTCTAGCACCAGTTGTAGGAGATGGGTGGGTTCTGCAGGTAAATGTATGCCTGTACCAAATGTAATTTGTCCTCTCAAAACGGTGTCAGCAGCAGGAGACACTGAAAGACTTGATCAGCCTGAAGCCAGAATTCACATAATTGCTTTTGCTATGTAGAAACTAAAGCTGATAAAAATGACAGGATTCCAGTGAAGGCCTGAACTGTCCCCAGGTTCAAGGATTCTTGGATTAAGGGCTAGAGTCTGCTAGGAAATCAAGGTTAAATTTTGTTCTTTTCCCTTTATAGTGTTACCTATACAGAAAAAAAGGACTTGGGAGGAAGCAAAGTGTATGTATACTTCTGCAGCCCAAGAGTTTGTTTCAGTCCTGCATACTTTTATGTAGAATTCAATAAAATGCATTTGCAAACATAATTACAGATGCAGCAATGTCCTCTAATAATGGATTATATAAAGCATGTTATGGAATGAATTCATATCAACTTCTTGGCAAATTATACTACCTGCTATAACCATGTGTTATAAAAACAATTATGGGCATGTGGGAATTACTGACACAAACTGTACACCATTTAAATAAAATAAAATCTCAGGTAGCCGTAAAAGGTGCTGTTGAGGGTGGTGAAGTTATTTTGGACATGTTGGAGCCAGCAGCACAGGAGGGGGAGCCGTTTTTGGGGAAGTCATGGTGATAAATGGCACTTCAATGTGCATCAGCTGACTCTTGGCTCAAGGCCTACAGGTTGGTCCACCTGCCTCATGTGCTACAATATTTTGTCCTGGTTTGTAGTCCCAAATTCCCATCAAAATGTGCAGCTCTTTGCTCACCTAAGTAATGAATGAGAAATAATTGAGACCCTAGTCCTGAATTATTACCAAGTGTTTATGAAGTTGCTTCAGTTTGCTGGATTCCCACATGAAGGCTTTATTCGAAGCCTTTTCAGTTGAATGGAAATTTACTGTTGAATTGGGCAACTTCTGGATAAAGTCTTGGTTTAATTTTGTGAGATTATTTCTTTAGGGCAGAAGGGATGTTATTCTGAGTTATTAGGTTGTGTATTTTGCTGTGTCATGAGAAAAACAAATGGATTTCTTCTTCTACTTCCTCATCACTAAAAACAGCCTCTAGTAAAAGATAAGCAGAACCAGAACAGATAAAAAGGAAGCCCCTTCCCTCTTCTCCCAGCACTGAACCTTTACCCAAAATCTATTTTTTTATATGGTTCCTGTTGTTGTTCATATATTTCCCAGTTCTGCCTAGGACAGGGAGCACAGTCACAACCACACAAATTCCCATCATCGTGTTTCTTTGCTATTCAGAACAAACCTTCCCCAGTCCCTTTTTTCTTTTTTCCAGATGTTTGGGCAGTTTGAGAAAGCAAATAGTGCATGGACCATGGGTACCACATCAGTGAACTGCAGTTCAGTTTAAGAATGCAGCTGCAGAAATACACTCCTCAATGCATCAGATGCAAGTTTTTGAGGATGAAATGCACCATGCAGCAGGCCCAAACCCCAGCTCTCTGGAACCAAGAACCTGCTGCAAATGAGTGAGATGCCCTTTCAAGCTGCTTTCCTGCATATTTTCCCTGTCAAATCCAAGTAGATTATGGTGCATAACCGCTGATATGCAGACATGGGATTGGGATGCAGCTGCGACATATGCTTAGACACAGAAATTGAGATTTATTCCCATGTAAGCAGCTACCCTGATAATTTGCAAGTACATCTTTCCTCCAAGGACCTGAAAGCACTTCACAAATATTGTTGGAGGCTCAGAATGTCCTTGCGCTTAAGTAAACTCGTTCTTAGAGAGGTTAAGTGATTTATTTGAAGTTTCTCAGTAAATCAGAGGTAGAGGTAGGAAGTGAAACAAGATCATGACTGCAAATGACATCCTGTAACCTTTGGAGGTGCTACTGTGTACAAAGGCCTGACCCCACCAGCCTCACTCATATGAGCAGTGTCTCTGAAGTTAATGGGATGACTGGCGTGAGAAAAGGGCTGCAATATTTGCCTCTTTCGGCCTTTCTCTGTGAAGTGTTTAATATTTCCCCAGAGGTGTGTTTGGCTTCACCTCCTACGGAGTGTCTTATAGCAACAACAACATCAACAGAAAAGTCAGTTCCATTTTCTTCCTTTAGTGCTTAAAATCAGGATCCAAGGCAAGCGCTCTCTCTGGGCAGGCGCTAAGCCACAGGGACCTGAAGAAAGTTGGTGTTTCTTGGAAATGGGCTTTGACTTCTCTGCTTTTCTCCTTCACAGAGAAAGAAGAGATTTTGGGACACAGTGTGGACCTGCACTTTTCTCAGCTGGTAAAAAAACATAGTCCATATTTCTTCTCAGCAAAAGCTTGGCGCTACCCCAACTTCAGCAATCACAAAGACTAATATGTAAGAAAGACTGCACTAAAAATATAATGTAAAAATATATCTTTAATAAAATGAGACCAGAATTCCCAAATTCTTCTTCCTCTGCAGAAAAAAAAGAAAAAAAAAAGGTTTGTGGCTACAAGCCACTTTTTGCCTATTTAAGTCTCTGTGCTTGTTATTCCACTTCTTTAACAGGCTTGAAATTAATGAAGAGGTAGCAGACGAGAGAGTGACATAGGCAGTAAATTATGTAAGTTCCATAAATGCGTGGCAATGGCAAGCAGGTTTCAATGCTAATGCAGCCGGCAGAGATTTCTGCCGTTAGGGAGGAAAGAAGGGAACCTGCAGCCTCTGAAGAGAAATGGGCTCTCTGACTCCAGCGCCTGCTCCAGCCTGCAGGGACGGGAGCGTGCCGCAGTCAGGGACGGGGAAACGACTCCTGAAACCTGCACAAGTGACAATTCCGCGCAGCTCGAACTTCGGCGACAAGGGGAAAGAGATCATTAACTGTGAGCGAGGAGAGTTTGCGGAGAAGGGAAGAGAAAAGGGGGGGAAAAAAAAAACCAACAACAACAAAACAAACCCCACGCTCTTTAACTCTGGAGTTTTTAAAAGTGCCCTTGTTTGTTTTCTTGGCAGAGGAGCGGAGCGTTTGGCACCCATCCTTGGAAGGTGGCCCAGCTGTAGGAGCGCTGGGGTTGGCCCTTTCCACGCTGTTGCTAAGCTGATGGCCCAATAGCCGGCGGGGCTCTCCGCACCCCACCCGTGCTCCGGCCGCATCCAGGCTCCAGCCCGCCTGCATTAAAAGCTTCTTTTCTCCCACTTGCTAATAATAATAATTAAAGGAAAAAAAAAAAAAAAAAAGCCGAAAAAGTGCGGAGTTTATGCAAGCAAACCCTCCCGGCTCCTGCCGGGGGCTGAGCGGAGGGGAGCTGGGGAGCACCAGCCCGTGCCCGGCTCCCGCTGGGATGGATGGGGCTCAGCGCTGGGCTCCGGTCGGACTCGTTCTGCACTCCCTCCCTCTGCTCCCACAGCCTCAAGGTATAGGGCAGAAACAAAGGGATTTTTCTCTCCCCACCACCCTTCTTTTTTCTTTTTTAATAACTTTATCAACTCCGAACCCCAGGATGATTTGTGTGTTTCATACTCTCTCTGTGCTTTTACTCTTGGTTAGAACTTGGATCCTTTCCATTTCTCAGTTAAAAACTCCTTTCTTTTCTTTTTATTTTCTTTTTTTTTTCCCCCCTCTCTCTTTTCCCCCAGTTGTTTGTGGTTTTGCTTGAAAGGGCATTGTTAACTCCTTCGTCTCCCGGCTGGAAAGGGCTCTCTTGGCTGAGCTATTTTAAGTATTTCTGGAATAGCAGAATAAAGTACTGGGTTTCAAAAACACAGATTGAAAAAAGAAGAGCAGTGATGGAAAAGATTTACATTGAAACTGCTACTGTAGGATAACCCCAGGTAGAGAAACAGAGCCCCTGTTATGGATTTACAGGAGCCCTCACCACTTTTGCAAGGCACAGGATGAGGCCATCCCAAGCTGGTGCTCAAAAGCATCGATTGAAGGGGCAGAAGGTGAGAAGTTTGGTAAAAGCATGGGAGGAGGTGACTGTCCTGGCTGCTCCACAAAGGAGAGGGAGCCAGGCCACCACGTGCTTCTGCTGGACAGGGCTGACTGTCCTCCCTGGCACAGCATGTGCACAAAGCCTTGCTTTTGGGTGAAAACCTGGGAATTCTGGGCTTCTTTGCTGCCTAACTACAAAAAAGGCAAAATGTGCACTTTTGCACTGGGGCTGCATTCAGTGCCATGTCACATTTGCCTGTGGCTGAACATGAAGTCCTCAACACACCAGGGACACACATAAATCGTGGGAAAAGCTGGGCAAATTCTCGCTGGAAGTTGTAAAACGTAGAAGATTAATTTTCCCTGTTGTCCATAGGAGATGAGGGACTGGGAAGTTGGCATCTGTCATTTAATCCACTTTTTTCCTCTCCTCATCTACAGTTGCAGCTGCAGACAGTGGATCTATCTCTGTCCCGTGGGGAGGCTGGGCTAGGTGCGCGTGTCCGCGCCTGCACTGCTCCAAGAGCTTTCCCAGCTGAAGTCCTGGAGCTTTGAGGGAATGCTAGAAACAGAGATGACTTCAATATTTGGCAGCAGATAGGATAAGTTATCTTTTTCCTTTTAAATAGAGCATGTTATGCAAGCAGGTTTTATTATAATTATGGGTGTTTATTATTTCTGTAGATTATAAAATAATCTTGGAACCAATAGGAATGTAAATTTAGTATTTCATGCTATTTGTCAATTAAATAACACAGCATTTCTTGTATACCTTCTCAAAGCACATTAAATATTCCCTTTTATATTTGCATGTGGTAATTAGCATGTAGTATTTTTCCTTTTTAGACTTTAAAAAAACCTTTTTGTATTGGTTAAAACAAGTGCATATTTTTTCCAGCATCCTTCCCAGTATGATTGCTGTTCCTGAACGTTTCTATGTGTGTTAGCATGTATGTTTGTTTTGCCTGTTAGTTCAGTTTTGTAGAACAAATGGAGAAAAGGAAAATATAGATTTTTAACCGCAACAAGATTCCCTGCAGACAGGATTTTTTTGTACAGCTATAGAAACGCAGCAGCTCAGAGGAAGAGCACAGCATGTAATTCTACATACATCACAGCCCTTTTTTATTACTCTTACCGCAGCAGCTGAATGGAGAATTACAAAAACTATGTCCCTGATTCTGTAAAGATTTTAAAAAGAGGCTTAACTTTAAGCATACAGGTAACTTCAAAGGGAATTAAGTGAAACTAAAAGATGTATTTCATGACAGATGAATGCATTAGAGAAAATGATCTATACAAAACTTCACCCAGAAGTTCTGGAATTACGTTAATTGGCCTCAGTGAGCCAAACAAAAGCTCAGTCAAAATTATCTTCAGAATTTAAACCCAACACTTTTGCAAAGTACAACCCAGTGAAATGGATATTCCTATGATTGCATATCCACTGATTTTCCATAGGCAAAGGGTGAAATCCCAGCACTGCAGAAGGGAGTGGGAGCACTGCCATTGATTTTACTGATGCCAGAATTTTGCCCAAAACACTGACACTTCCTCTGGCTCTGAGTTTTCTTCTCTCAACTCTGACATCATATTCTGTACCTCTGCTGTCACATTGCATGGGGTCCAAGAGCATTTTAAAATTAACAGTGAGCTTGAGCTGCAGAGCAGGGCTCATCGATCAAACCTCTGAATCCACCTGACAGAGTTTGATCAGGTGTTTGATTCCCACCCTCTGCACAGACACACCTCTTCCCACACTCACAGTTTTGTTGGCGCACCTGTTGTGACCCAGGTGGGAAATTTTGTACATTTATCGAATCCCCGTCTAGTGGGGCAAACTAAGCATCAATTTTGTTTCACCACATAGGAGCAAGCTACGTCAAGTACTGCACATCACTTCGTGATCATACTAAAGCCACTGCGACAACAAGCCACCTCAGCAAGCTGTCATTTTAATGTTTTATCCACTTTCTTTTCGTGTGTGTTTGCTCCACATTTCAGCGGAGCCTCATCTCCCCTGCCCACCGCCATCGGCGACGAGGCTGCAGCAAAGCCCCGTCTCGAACGTGTCACATGGAATGAACCAGGAAAGCTCCACACAAAACGTGCTGGTCGCTGGCTTCCGGAGGAAAATTCCCTCCTGGCCAGAAAAAGAGGAGGACAAGCGAGACAGTGGTAGGTGACACCTGCCCAGGGGCAGCGCTCGGCCTCCTGCAGCCGGGAGCGTTGTCCTGGTGGTTTTCTGCGGGACGGGGACGCGATCCCCGCGCGGCAGCCGCGTGGGAACCCCTCTGTGCCTCACTGCCACAGCTCTGTGGGGTGCCCCTGCCCGTTCAGCACTTCAAACCAAGCTGAACAGCTCCACTGTGATATTGCAAATTGCGGGCCTTCTAGATCATAATTTTAAAGCATTAAAACTCGTGTTGCCTTTTAGCTTTTTGTTCGTCTAACTAGTTAAGGTTCTGAAGACCTGATCTAGTTCCCATTAAGACAAAGAAAAGGATTTCTTTCTCTGTGAAGTGTTATACCCCAGGAAGCCAAAAACTTTGGTGTCTGCCTGAGACATGTATTTCTTACTGGCATTAACACCTCAACCTAGAGATTTTTCTTCATCAGTGGGGAAGTTTTATTCTTATCCCCATTTTACAGGATGAAGTCTCTTATCCAGTAAAGTATGTGAGCATGTGCCAGTTTCAACAGAGCTGGTGGAATCTTTCCAGGATAGACAGCATTTGCCAAAAGTGCAATTTGAAGTGGAAAACTATTCACAAATTCTGGTTGAATGTAATGCAGAGTTTTGTCAGAAAGAAAATCAGGTTAAATACTTTTCTCAGGGAAGTTTAAATGTTTCATTTCAGTATTTTCAAAATAAACTGTAAAATTTTCACCTTTCTTATAGCACTTAGTTTTCAAAATTAACCATTTTACTTTGTCACTATTTTGAAAATAATCTGGTCAATTGAATGTTAGACTCCTCAGTAAGAGAGTGAATTTCCACTGCTCAGAGTTTCATTTTGATGTTTTGAACTGGAGAGTTTGCTCAGATAGAATATTTGTTGTTTAAGCTTTGGGTTAAAAACAGTATGAAAACTTCCATTCTAGATCAAGCAATGCAATCTGGACTGACCTAAAATGAAACTTTGGGGGGGGTTTATGTCTGTTCTACCAACATCTTGTGCGTTTCAGGTTGAACCTCACCTGAATAATTTTTCCAGTTTGCTGTTCAGCCACCAGACTGAAGGGAACACGTCCGTACAGCTCTGGCTCCAGCAGTTTAACAGCTCTATTGTTTTCACTTGACTCCTGTGAAACTACCTGTGCTGGGAGTCAGCCACATGGCTTTGAGTCTCCCTGAATCGATGCCCAAACAAACTTTGGGAAGTCAAACCAGGTGATGGGCAGAGCCTGGCGGGGAGCCCCAGAATCCTGTCTGGTCCTTTGGTGCTCTGAGTTCAGGACCCTTCTTATCCTCCAGGTCTGCAAAGCTCCCTACAACACATCTGGCTTAAGAGGGAAGAATGAGGACTGAAAGGGGAATTATTTTCTTTTGCAGCTTTCAGTGCTTATGACCCAAACTGGGGAAGTGTGTAAGCTGAAAGAAATGCCTGGGTGGATTTGAAACTGAGATCAGGGCTACATTTTTCAGTGGTTCTTATATTAGTTTAAAATGTTCTTTTCCCTCTTATGAGCATAACTTCCTTTAAATAAATACACAGATAACTTCTCCTAGTTGCCAAGAGTTTTCCCATCCTCTTATAATAGCTCCTCATAGTATGCAAAATAAGCGATAAAACAAAAATGAGTTGAAATAATTTTGCAACGACTACTTTAACAATTAATCTGCTCAGGGAACAGCAGGAACAACAAAGACATAAATTTAAGCATGTACCTCTAAATAGCATAATTACCTTTTAAGTTTCAAACTGTACACATGCGAAAGAATTCCGACCAGCCAAGAGAGAAGAAAACATGATCCAAAGGATGCTTGCTACACACCAAAATATTTTCCACCAAACTAAGTTTTATGAACTTCTCAATGCCAGGCGATATGTATCTGCAGCTCACTCATACTGCCTTAATTTGTTGCTCTGTGTGACAAGTTGTAGTCTGATCTAGCCTGACATGCCATGGTATGCACAGCGCACATATATCATGATAAGACAGTTGAAAACCAAAGACAAACAGGCCCAAAGAGAGAGTTAAATAGCATGATCCAGCAGCGGCCTGCATCCATCAAAGGGAGGGTATTTGAAATGGCACACCTTCCTCTTGCAAGTAAATAAATACTGCTTGCATGCTATAGCCAGGAGTGAACGAGATAACAGTGTTCCCATGGACAGCTTTCTTCCCATCCATGTGTATCTGTTGCATTCTTTTTAATGACATCCTTTTTTTATCAGTGTAGTGAAAAAACAGGGTGTCTTGGACTCGCAATCCCCATTGAAATGAGAAGATGGAATCTCTTGCTGCTCGCTGGAGAATGAGACGAACCCAGCTGCTGCTGCTGCTTCTGTAACACGATGCTCCAGCAGTGAAATCTTCTGTTCTTTATTACATTGGTAAAAACACCAGGAATTCAACTGGCTTTGTTTCTGGCCAATTTCAGGTTCCTCTTTTAAGGACACAAAATATTTCTGGGTTATAACTGAAGTGGTTTCATTGTCCAGGATTCCTCTGGCGAAGGGGATGAGCTCTTCAGTGTTTGAGGTTCTGAGAGAAACTGCTGCCCAGCTGAAGCAGTGTTAGTTGCATTCCCATTGCTAAAAAGCTCAGTAGGAAACAGGTGACTTTTTGTCATTTAGTGAATGAAGCTGTTGGTAATTATGACAAAGAGCTCACTTCGAAGGGGTGGTTATAAAACATCACATCAAAACCATGTCTGTTTTACTCCTCATGTCTCAAGTATCACATCTGAGGTGTTTCTGAGGCCCTGGGATACAGAGGTTTAGGGCATTACACAGATCTGATTTTCCTGCCTAGAAAACATACACTAACACAATGGTTTTTATCACCTTTATTTGGGCCACAAAAGAATATAAAAACCCAGGCAAACATGGCAGTAATGAATTTTTCAGTGTTGTTTTTATAAAGAGTGATGTTTTGACCAAGTGAAAGCTGCCTTCACTTTGGTCCCTTTGAGTTCAGCATTGCAAGAGTGTAGCTGAGAAACCGAGAACTTCAGTTTAAATTAAAGTGCTCTTAAAGCTGTGTCTGTGGTGTTGTACTGCCTCACTTTGAGGAACTGGGAAGAAGAACTGGGCATGTGCTGCATCTGCTTAGTATTTCTACAGACTGTGCAGGATGATCAGTCATCCACTTTCCAATCTACATGAGCATCAGTGGAAATGCAGAGTTTCAGAGCAGTTCCCTTTTTATCATAGAAAAGTGACATTCTCTATGGACCTGCTCCAAAGCCTGATCGTGTCAATGAAAGGACTCCCACTGAATTCAGTGTGACTTGGAGTGGTTCCTAAAAATGGGAACAAAACAGCAAACTTCATAAATCTCATGTGGTCCTTAAAGCGAGAATTCAGACCCCATGGGGCAAAGGTTTGTGATTAGAAAGACAATTTGGCCTCTCTTTCTTCCTGAACTGGACCATTCAGGTCTCACTGAAGTTTCATTCTTTTAGAAATATCATATGCCAGTCAGCACGAGGGATCGTCAGTCTGTTAAATGCTACATTATGCCTTTTACTTTTCATTATGGTATGAGATTTGATTAAGGCAGTCAATGACCCTGTGCTTAGAAGCAGAAGGGAAAAAGAAAGGGAAAAAAAAGCTAATGGAGCCATAGAGTTAAAATATGTTGCTGAGAAGTGAAACAATTGAAGGTGTGGAGGAGAGAGGAATTATCACAGCACTGTTGGCACTGAAGCGGTGTTGGGAGGCTTTTACCTGCCATAAAGCATATGCTGGCACTATTTCATCCTCCACCTTGGCCATAATGCAGACCCTGTTTGTGTGGGAGCCTTTCCCAGCGTGAGAGCAGAGGAGCACACGGATGCCCACACTCCAGAATCCCAGGCAATGCTCATGAGCAGCTGCTGCTCTCAGCAGCCCAGGGCCTGGTTATGGCTACGCCCCTACACCTTTCCCAGGGAGGTTTTAAAGGTGCTTAGGAAAATAAAAGGGGTTCTACCTCTATGTCCCTTTGTGCCATTGAGATGAAATCACTTTTATTTCCTTTCCTCCTCTCCCTTTGGACCCCCTGCATGTTCCCCAAAACTTGGTGCTTCATTTGATGTGTCAGAGCCCATTGGGAAGGAAGGACAGCTCTCTGCACAGCTTTCTGTCACGACTCTTTCAGCATTTTGGCTCAAGGTAGTTTGTCTTTGTCACTCCCTGGGTGCACTGTAGGTGCCTGTCTCCTGAGGCTCATGACGTGAACCGTCGTGTTGACGTGTGGAGCCTCTTCTCCAAGCTGCTCTGTGTAAGTCATTCAACCTTTTAATTTGATTAGGAGGCTAATTTGCATGGTGCTGTGCGTATTCTTTTACTGGAATATATATACTATGAAATGTATGATGTAAGTTAATCCAAAGCTAAAGAGGCCAATAAAAGCCGGTTCCTTAAGGAGGAAAAAAAAAAGAGCAGAGCTCAATGGAAGAAAAGCTTGGTCTCAGTCCAGAGTCCTGACTCATTGTTAGCCTCCAGAGCGTCCTGACTAGCATCAACGTGTCCTGGAAGCAATGTGATTTTCCTACTGTATTAATGAAAAAATAATAAAATGTAATGCTAAAACAATAGGACATACCAGAAAAATTTCCACTGAAGAATGGGGCTCTGTAACAAGCTCATGTCAGAATGATTTCCATCCTGTTTGCAGAATCTGAGCATATGGTGGAGTGACATGACTTTGTGCAGGCTGTGGAGAGGGAAGCAGCTCCTATAGGTGTGTTGACTGTTGCTTCTATACCAAGTGCTTCAGAAAGCTGGGAAACAGAACATGAAGTATATTTCTATTAATGGGAGCCACCCAGTCAAGAGAGAGCACTAGGAATGTGCTGTATAGCTGCAGAGGAGCACTAAATCTCATGGAAATCTGAAAAATGCCTCAATGGCTTCCTACCTGTGTCTCTCCATAACTATAATCCCAAAAATATATATAATTTGGAAGTGATGGCGTCCTGGAAGCTTGACTAGTGTGAGCTCACAGTTATCTTTTGCTTGATCCTGTGAAATAAATTATAAGCAGCAAATCCCAACTGCAGATAAATTCTTCTCCATCTGTTTTCCTATAAGAGAAAAAAAATGTAGAACTGCTTTCATGCAACAATTGCACAAGCAAGTCATAAGCTTAGAGACGAAGGAGAAGAAAGCTAGAATGCTTTCTGGTTTAATGCCAAAGATTTTTAAGATAAAAATTCTCTGAAAGTAACTGCAATAAACCAATGACTGTTGAGCTTAAACAAACCTCAAGTCGAGTTACATTCAATTTCACTTAAATATTCCTTAGGAGAAAAAGAAAACATAAATGCACAAACCAATATTTTTATGTCTTAATTGTCATCTTTTTCCCACAATGCCTCCTAAACTGAAATGAGGTCATTTGGATTTTAGTAACCAGTCCAAGTACAGTGCAAAAAATATATTTCAAGGTAGAACAAGAGTTCACATCCCATAAACAGAGGAGTTAGCAAAAATATGAAACTGCATGAGACTGAATGCACTCAATGCCTAGGGAAGTATAGTTTTACCTGTCAGAAACAAAAAAGTTGGTTTGCATCCATTCCATAGACATAAAATAAACTCAGCAAGGGCTGCACAACAGCTAAAGCCTGAGAAAATACTGGCTAAACTTAGCAGAAGAGTTCCTAAATCAGCATTGTTCTTTTTTTTTTTTCCAAAGAAAATTTTGCTACATTTAAAGATAAAGGAGGTACAATCCTGTGTGAATCAATAATATATGTAGTAAAAGTGACAAAAAATGCTTGTGCAGTTATAATTACAGCTTGCAGGTCGCTTAAATGCCTTGCATGGACAGTCCATAAAGAGAGTATGACCAGGCACTATGAATAAGAGCCTGAATAAATAGTAAAGATGCAGAAGCAAAGCTAATGAAAAATAAACATTCTTGTTAGGGAGAGAGAGTGACAGTAAGAATTGGAGTGATCCAGAGTTTCAGGAATAAAAGTGAGTGAACACGTACTGCAGACGGCGTATGAATATGAGGATGGGATCTAAAAAAACAAACAAAAAAACGTTTGGTAGTTACATCTGTCCCTCTTTAATCACAGCATGCTTCTTTAGGACTTTGCAGTCAGTGAAGGTTTTTTTCCCCTTTCATATTTGTTGTGTTTTTTCAGTCTCTATTAAATGTCTATCAGAAGTGCTCTGACCCCACTCGAAATCCAAATCCCCAAAATGCATGAAGGGAAATAATCCAGATGTAACTATGAGCAGTTACTCAATCCATCTAAACAAAAGCAACCAAGCCACATCCTTCTCTTTCCTCCCTGGGGACTCATGTACATCTAAAAATAACCCACCACGGGCACTTTGAGGAAAGGGAAGTGAGGAGGAGCTGTGAGTTTTGACCCCATTCTAGAAAAAAAATTGTCTCCAGGCATTTTGGTGAAAGTGCATCAGCTGGTGACACCCCAGTGTAAAAGTTTATGTGAACAATCTGAATTACACCCAGAGACCAGGTGAATTATACAGTGCCACTTGCAACGTGTATGAGCAACTTGGGAGGCTCTAACAACCCTGCTCTGCAGCCTCTGAAGTGTTCCTGCTGTCCTGCAGGAGTATCTCCTGCATGGTTTCACATCAAGTTGGTATTGGAAAAGCCATGACAGAATGGGATGAGTTTTTCTCCTGATAAGACTGTCCATTCATGATCCATGGGCACTGGGTCTCTGCTGCCCTTGCCCATACTCTCCCCAGCAGCAAGGGATGGTAACAGCACCCACCTGATTCTACTGCACAGTAAATGGGCTTTGGCAGGATGCATTTAGGTGACAGTTTTGGGGAGAACACTTGGTTTTCTCTTGAGACTCTTGCACCAAAGACACTGGGAAGATTAACTGGTGTGTAGCAGCCACAGAGGGAGGAGCTGTGCCCTGTCTGGGGACTTAGTCTGGCAAGCTTTGTGGAGGTGATTAATGCCCATGGGCTGACCAGTGCTGCTCTTATGTGGGAAGTTAAATATGTGCCTGCTTCCAGGGTGAGGGGCTTCATGTGTTTATACCTCATGTCCTTGAAACCTAACTTTCATGTGTAAGCACTTGGATAATGTGGCTTATTCCTCTGCATGCTTCCCCGAATGTGAATTCATTATGAATCTACCTGAAACTGTCTTTTGCAAATGTGTTGGTTTCAGTCTGTAAGAAAGTTGTTCCTGTTTGCACTGCCGGGCATTTCTTTTGTTCATTTTCCTTTGTCAGAGGCTGACAGCACACTGGATGCAGTTTTCATGTGATCATTCCTGAAATTGCTTCGTGCTTGGACAAATGTGTAGGTGTTCTGTGCAGCTTCTTTAAATCGTGAGTGAAAACAGTACTTCAAGAATAAAGGAATATACCACAAGATTCTGCTTCTTTCTGCTGCTTTTGTCTCTTATCTAATGAGCTTATTTTTACTCCCTTTCATCCCCCACTCTGTATTAGCAAGTTTTCCCTTGATTTCATTGATTCTCCTTGCCCACAATGGCCTTTTTTTAATAATTTATTCAATATGTTTATTCTTCTGAAAGTACAGGCTGCCAAGAGAGGTTGTGGAATAGTCATCACTGGCTCACCTAGACACCCATCTATTAGGGATTTTTAAGGATAAGGAAATCAATCCTTCTGTGATTCATGGGAGGAGGGGATGGATCAAATGACCTGGTAGAATAGTTCCCTCTAATTTACATAATTCTGTTTTGGGTTATGTTTCTTTTTTTTGTTGGATTTGAGGTTTTGTTGTTGCTGGCTTTTTTTCCTTTTCTTTTTATTTTTCTTTTTTTTGTTCTAAATTCTTTTTGATCTCAATTTCCTAATTTTTTTTTTCTTAAATAATGTTCTCTTGTGTTCATGTTCTTTGAAAGTATGGAGAATTTGCATGAACCAATTTTTATTAGTTCCCTTGAGAATGTTAAAAACTTCAATTAGGTCACAGTGAAGTCTCTTTTCCAGAGTGAAATTCCTTAATCTTCCTTAATAACTTAAATCTTTGAGAAGTGATGTTGTTCTGCAATGCATTTTCCTCAAAAGTAATTATATACTGGCTAAGTTGCTACATAATAGTCAGTGCTGTGTTGTGCTCTGAGTATAATCAGTCCTTGGGTTTTGTAGAGCCTATTAGCCCTGATGGGCTGGAAACACATGACTGTCAGGATGGGGTTGAAGGCTGGGAGATAGGAATTTCCAGTATCCAAGATACTGGCATTTTCTATTTGCACAGGAGCCTCTCGCAGTGTAAGCTGATATTCTGCCTGAATTTCTTAGCAGATCTGCTCAATTGTAATTTTGGGATTATTTTAACAACAGCAGGCAAGGAAATCCACGAGGCAAATACGAGTTAACAGGCTGAGGAATGATGCAAGCTCTGCCTTTTGCTTCATACATGTGTTATCATCCTTGCCCAGTGTTTGCTATATTTTCCAGTAGAATGCACCAAGCTGTTTAATACTGTAAGTAATCAAAAGCCAAAATGCCAGTATTGATCCCCGGGCAGTAGGAAGGCAGAATCTCTCAAGCCTGGGAGAGACTCCCCTTTGTGGCTGCCCTTGTGCTGTTTCTTCCTTCACTTATGTCAGCTTTGGGGTCGTTGCATAACCACCCCGAAACACTTCTCCTTTCTGGAATTAAGGGAAAAGAGCCATCCAAATCCTCTTAAGAAGCTTTGAAAGAGCTGCTTGCTTTCCTGTGTGCAGCAGTGAGCCCACCTCCCATCATCAGGAGCAGGAGCAGCTCTGCTTCATTTCCTTGGCCTCTGCTTTCCAGCCAGGAGCTCAACGTGCTCCAGTGCCAGCCTCCAGGGGGGTAAAAAGAGACTCATTGGGCTAAAACATAAAAATAAAGTAATGCCAAAATGGGTTGTTTCTAAAAGAGCTTTGGTGTGGTATCAACAGCAGTTTTATCTCACCCAAAAGTATATAATGAAAATTATGGAGGGCTCCATGTTCTATGGATTCAAAGTTTCCTTCCAGCTCTGTTGTAAGAATTATGTAATCTGCTTGGAAATTTGCAAAAACATGAGGATTGAAGATGTTAGTAAGAGGGGTAAGGTGCAGAGATCAGTAAGTGATCAAGTTTTCCCTTGCCTGTCTCCTGCAGACTATATTCCTATTTCTGGTCTATGTGATCTTAAAAAGGGTGGGATTGAGGCAAAATCTCATGGCCCAGACACTCTCCAACCTGAAAGGCTGCCATTAAATAGCTTCTCGTTTCTTAATCCTCTAGTTTTATGAGTTCATTTCTTCCCTGGGTGTCTTCAAAATGTTTGCTCATTTTATGGACAACGAGATGCAGATGTTTTGCAATTAAGAGCATAAACATTCTGCTTGAGCAACAAGAGTTTATAATAGCTTTTTATCTCAGCTTGGTTGATGTTATTCATAGGCACAAGGTAGTTCATGCTGAAGTTGCCATCTTGGTCAGCCTTTTCCTCATTCCACATACCGTAGATAAAGGTGGGGTTTTCTTTAAAAACGTGAGAGGTTTGGTTAGTTTCCTTAACCACTTCCAACTGAAGAAAAAAATCAGGGGAGTTTCATAAAGCAGCAAAACATGCTTCCTGCAGCCACAGTTTTGCTGGTGTATCTTCTTTCTCTGCTCTGCCTTATCCTGATGCTTTTTGCCAACTCTGGAGCTAATAAAGATACTTCTATAACTCAGTTGTTCATGAAGTCATGATGAGAAGCCCTGCTCTTCCAGTCCTGCCATTTTTTCTGGAGTAAAGACTCTTTAATCATTCTGTAATACTTACAGCAATGTTTTCCCTTGGGCCTATAGGCATTACTTTGAGGGCAGGCACTGGTGTGGCACTGACTTTATGGACGCGTATGATTTTGGCAAGGAGAAGAGGTTCAAACATTTCTCCTCTCCCTCTGCTGTGTTTCCCGTAAATCTCCGTACTCCTCATTTCTGCTGCAGTCTGCGGTCGCGTTTCTCCACACATTCAGTTACAACGGCCTGGATGTGGCATAATCAGAACTGCTCTTGCTCCACTCAGCACAGCAGCCCTGTCTTGGACACAGAGGTGGCAACCCTAATCTTTCTGTGCCACTTGCTCCCCTGAGAAGGAAAAGGTACTGAAGACAGGATGGGACCAGAGGTGTCCCAAATGCCCCATTTCTATGGCATGTCACCCTCTAATGTCACTGGACTGGGACTCCTCTGGGTATTCAAACCTTCTCCTGCATCAGCAGGTGCCTACCCAAGTGTGTCTGGGGTCACCCTCTGATGAAAAATATGCTTATGGATGAAATTCAGAGGTCATGCAAGGAATTGTTCCAGGACAGCATCTTCAGACTTTGTTTTGTATCATATCAGGCTTCAAATATTATATAGTCTTGCCATGCCAGGATATTTTTACTGTCCTAGAGACTGGAAACAAAAAATATTTTGTCTCTTGGCTGGAGGATTTGTCCATATTTGTTCCAGCTTAATATAACTCTGGTTGAATTCAGTACATCCAGTTTCTAGGCTTAGCTTAACTTTGGGACATATGCTTATTCTGCTATAATTGTTTACTTCAAATACTGTGCTCTAGCAAAACATTCCCTGCTTGTAATAACTGAATAGCTGCTTTCTTACAACACCCACTGAAAGGCACTATGGGAAAAAGAGGTCAGGGAATTTTTTATTATTATTTTTGGGTTTTAACCTGGCAAAAATGTGAATTTCAAATTTTACATTATAATATTTGTTAAAGTCAACAACAACAAAGTTTGAAGCAGGAATAGAAGTCCCATGGCACTCAAATTAATATTATATGGAAATGCAAACTACTTAAGAGGCCTGTTGCACAGCAGTGTATTCAAGTCCTTAGCTAGAGTCTTAAGGGTCAAGTTTTTGTAACTATTAGTCATGTTATTTATGTATGTATGGACACAAATAAATGTTCATGCACTGCATGCGTACACACGTGCTCCGTGGTCATTGCTAGACCCCAGTGTTGCCCAGTCAATGGATTTTCGATGGAAGTTTCGCCTGGAAAGGTCATAAGCTCTGTGTGTGCTAGCAGGCAAAGGGGAAGGAGTGTGCTGGGGAATGCAGTGTCACCACACATGAGACTTCTGCTTGTTACAAGATGTTTTTGTTTCTGTCTTGTTGCTGAAAGAGAAATAAAGTGGGAGAAGAAGAGGCAGCATGTGAAGAAAGGATTGTTCCCATAGAGGTACTGTGATTGCTGACTTCTGAGTTTCAAAACCATGATCCTTGCATGGAGCTCTTTCTCATGGAGCTGAGAAAGAAACTCACAAAATAATGGCATTTTCTGCTTCTGGCAGGAGTAGTTGCTCACCGTTGCAACAAAGAAGTGATACATGTGTTGGCATACAGACCTGCTTTCTTCCAGACAGCAAAAATGCCATCCCTGGGCGCTGCCTGCCCGTGCTCTCCTGAGGTGACACCACTTCCATTCCAGCATCCCCACACACAAAGATTTCAAACAGCTGCTGAGATACTGTGGGTTCTTCAGCCCGGAAGAAACAGACTGCAATGGTTGATGTGGAAAAAATGAAGCTGTGTCAGGTACAAGTTTATCCCTGTTGTTTAAGAGGTAGAAAACTACCGTCTTTTTTATTTCCCTTGATATCTAGGAGGTGGCACACAGAATAAAAACGCTGAACTAGGATTCCCACTTTTCACAGCAGGTAGCTTTGACTCACCGATGGCAATACAAACTTTGATTGGAGGAGGAGGAGGAAGTCTACAAATGCATGAGGAGTCAGCTGTCCCTAATGAAGACCTTCTGGCTGAGCCCAGCTGTGGTTTGTGTGTGACTCCAGTGTGCCTGTGCTCAGGAAGCACTGATCCACAGTTATCCTTTATGCAAACCTTCTATCAGCAGCTTTGGTACCTCCTGATCTGATACAGGTTGATTGTGGCTAAGCTATGGAACAACGTGATGCAGCTTATAATATTTGGGAAAGAAAAAGATGGTTCTTCATCACATCCCAGTGTTCCTGATTGCGTGTGACAAACTGGAGCTGTTTAATCCAAACCATTAACGACCTTATAACGCTTTTTAAAGCCAGTCACTACCGCGGCTCTTATTTTGCAACATTTTTATGATTAAAATGTTACGGGAGGCAAGCTGATTACCCAGGCCGGGTTTGTTGAGAGGATGTTTGCGGTGGACAATGGTATCAGCCCGTGCGCTCCTGCCGGGCAGAGCCCTCCAGAGCCTCCCCGCGAGCAATGCTCAGCTGAACTCCCGGTGACCCAGCTGCCTGCGCTAATCGCTCGCTGATTACTGGCTAATCGCTGCCTTGTTTAGAGCAGCCAAGCCAAAACCACTCTCCGCTTTGCTGCGCTTGGCGAGTGGGATGGGTTTTTCGGTCGTCCCCGCCGCCGCGCCTGCAGCCGCGGTGGGCGATGAATCGCAGGCTGGTCCCACGCGTGGCCCTGCGGGGAGGGCAGCTCGGAAGCCTGAGCTGGCTGCAGACGTCCCCAGTTCCTCTGTAGCCCCATGCAATGAGGAAAGCCCCGTTTGCGGCGTTACCTGCCTCTCACAGCTGTTGGAAGTGAGAGGACAGGGGTGCCTGCCGGGGTCGGTGGAATAGGTTTTATCCTCTAATCGCCCCAGTGCAGGGGACCCGTTCCAGAGCTGTGGTCTTGTTTCATGCTTGTCGTGGAGTTCCACTCAACGTGGAGAAAAAGGGCAAGGAGAGGGAGAAGGAACCCTCACCTCTATTTCTGCAAATACGTCACTTAGTAGATGCTTGAAACGAATAGCCCTGCTCAAGTGTGAAGTTCTGTTACCAGATCTTTTGTGCAGGCAAGTGAGGGAAGTTACAAACCTTCCCGTGATAGCTGCCCCGAGAAGAGGATCCCATTTAGCAGCATGCTGCATAATTCAGCAGGCAAAATGTGGCTTTAAAAGCCAATATTATCCTTGTCCTTGGCCAGAAGGGTGTAGGCAATGGCTTGGCCTCTTAGCCAGAATGTTTATTAAAGGGTTAATCAGCCATATAAGGTTAAATTTCACCCTGGGGATTTTTAGTATGGTCTTTCTGGCCAAACTTATCTTGCTGTCAAACAAATACCTGCAGTTTTAAAACAGGAAATAGAGATTTTTTGTGGTTTACAACTTACGATGAGGGACACAGTCATGACATAAGCTGTCCTGATCTTGCTAATCTAAAAAGCACTGCAGTGACAGCAAGAACCAATCAATTCATGCAAACCTACTGAAAAGTTTTGACTCTTGAGGTCTTAAAACTTGTTTTTGCTGCAGATACATTATGATCTAATGGATATTTTTTAAAGAGTGTGAAATGTGTTTTTATTTTTCCCTTCATTTGTTACTTTGCTAATGCAACCACAAGAATAAAAGAATAAATACAAGAATAAATACACTCTAAAGCAGAATGTTGTGTTCTACAATATCCCAGGTTAGTTAATCTGTGTTATACACACCTACACGTTTAACTTCTTTAAGTCTACCTGGAATGGCTTCTGATCACATGAAAATCAGTTTAATACACCACATTGTTAAAAACATTATACCTTCTGATCTTACCAGCACTTTCTGTTCATTTGAGGTGCCAGACAGGAATGACAAGACAAGAAATGAGGCTTATTAGTAGAGATATCGTGTATGAAAAAAGTGACCAACCCTAAGTTTGTTCTCCCTCACCAGTTATCATGAAAGTGAGATGGTTTTCCTGGGTGTGTAACAGAGGAAAAAATAAATGCCTGATGGTTTGAAATACATTTAACTCTGGTTGAAAACACCATGGGCCCCTATTAAGATCTCTAAACCAAGGATTTCCATGGATCACAGGGAGTGAAAAGTGGGGCCAAACCCAAAATCTGGAGACTTCTAAGCTGGCCAACATTCTGATGGATCTGTCATCCCTAAACTTGGATACACATCCATTCACACATATCATAATCAGGGAGTATAGAATAGCACGGCTAAACTTTAAGAAACTTGCTATTAGAAATATGCCAGGACTTCACAATAAAAGGCGAAATGTATTGAAATTTATGGGGTTTAAAATTTCCTCATGAATTTTAAAGTAGGCTTGTGTTTGCTCTGTTATCTGACCCTGCTCACCTTTACCAGTGAGAAGAAGCCAATTTATAAAGGAAGCTGGCTTTTCCTAAAGGTAGATTTGAAATTTCATGCATGATGTTAGAATTTCCTTGCATTTCTCCATGCCAAGAAGAAGTCTTTCCACTCAGTTTCTCAGAAAAAACCCACAACATTCAAGGTACATAGTTTTCAAAATGTTGAGATAATTCAGCTACAAATATTTGCAACATTCAGCCCTGGTTGTTAAAGCAAACATTGCTCAGGAAATGGATGTCTTTGCCAGGGACTAGGAAGACCAGGGTATCTAAGTCCCTCATTTTTGTCTCTGAGCATCTCAAGGAAATTCCTGTGCCACTCTCTTATTGAGTTTCTTGAAGTGGAAGATTAAAAGTTGCTTTTGTTATGTTTATCTTTATGATAATTGTATTGCATACAATAGGCACAAATATCACTATATTTTATATTTATTTTCATGCAAGTCAAGAGATATCCAGCAATTATACTGAACAAAACCTGGACTCGAATGCATAATGCTTTTTTTCTAAAATCTCAGCATGTTTGGGTTTTGCTCCTTGTCCTTTCCAGAAAGCTTTGATGGACTACTTGCAGTCTGATTTTAATCCTTTTTTTTTATTGGTAAATGAACATCTGTCCTCCTTTGGTGTTAGAAACACTTCTTCTCCTTGGTCCTGGGAATTCATCTGTTCATTTCATCTTAAAACTCCCACAATGTGGAGCAGATTGTTTGATAGTACAGAGTGACACACGTGCTTTTTTAAACAACTATTGTCTTTATTCTTCTGGCAGCAAATGCCACTGCTGTCAAATAAAGTAAAATTGACTCCCACAGGAAAGCTTAAGGAGTCAGATACACCATCACAAATTCTGGCATAGACTGCTTGGAAACCCTTTTCTTGTTTGGCAGGACATGTGCCCAGTCCCTGAACATGATGCTCAGGAGCTGTTACAAAATGCAGAAGACAATAAATACTAAGCAAGTTAAAATTTTATCTTCTTTGAGAGATAGGGGTCTGAATGTCTGAGACACAGGAGTTCAATTGACAAGAGCAAGAGATCTCACACCACTGTTGTAAATGAAAAGCTGTTAGGCAGGCAGTACCTTCCCCAATGTCATGTTTTTCTTAGAACTGGGGCATACATTACACACAAGTTTGAGATTATCTCCAGCAATTATCTAAAATTAACTGTGGTTTTCTGATGAAAAACATTTAGAGGAGGATCTGATAAACAGTGGGCCTATTTATAATGCTTGCTACGAGAAAGAAAGGTTTGCTGCTTTAAGTGAAACCAAAACGCACCATGTGTCAGAGGATGAAAGAACATTGGCTTCCTTTCCTTTGCTTATTAGCAGCAGCACTGGGATTTTATCACATCTATCAGTGGTTAACTGAAAAGGGCCAACACGAAGAGGTGTTCCCATTTCTGCTCCTTTTGGTGGGGTACCAGCTGCTTTCTGAACACCTCTGCTCCCACAGAGCATTTACACACCGTGGCTGTCACGCAGGGCAGATCAGAGCTTTCCTGGCAGCTTTTTAACCTGTGCACCTCAGAAAAGGGCAACCAAAACAAGTTCATGTCTGTTTGGTCCTGCACCAGGACAAGCCCCACGTGCACCTCCAGGCTTCGTAGGATGGGGCTGCTCCAGCTGCACCTCAAGGGTATCTCACAGGGGCATCCTGAGCAGCCACCATCACCTCTGCTCACTGACACAGTGGAGCTGGAGTGCTAGAAACAAGAGCTCCTGAAGAGCCACGGGGCCAAGTCCCTCTGTAACACCACATATATTTAGGTGTGAATTGCCCAAGGGAGCCATGCTCATGTTTGATTCAAAGGACTCCAAAGTAAGTGTGGAGTCCAGCTGGATATGGTGTTATTTATTCTTGATTATGAAAGGCTGGAGCAATCCCAGTGTAGGAGGCTCAGAGGGAGACACAACAGCACAGGTGCTCTCCAGTCAGCCCCTCTGAATCTTTCCAGCATGGAATGGCAGAGGAGAAGCGAGCAGTGGCATTAGATGAAGTGCATTTCCCTAGGTCCAGGGACTGGGTGGGAACAAATCACTGTGTTTGGGGACTCCTCAGGCTATACAGAACACAGATCACAGGGACAGTTCAGTCAGCTGACAGTATCAGTGGAGAGGCTCCTTTTCCCAGGCCACAATGTGTTACAGGTCACAGAATGAGTCTCCAAAGAGGTGCTGTGGTTTCTCTCTTGGCTTTCTGCACATCTTGGATTGCACAGAGCTGAGTTCAGGGACCTGATTCACATACAAGAGAGTTACAGTGAGGAACATTTGAAAGCTCTGACTTCTAAAACCATCTGAAATTTGGCAATTTCACCTTGTGGGTAATGTCTACATGGACATATGTAAACTCTTTTCTTCCTTTATGTGAACCCAAAGAGAGTAAGATTCACAAAACTCATGTCACCTAAAATTCACACGCTGAACAAATTCACATACTGATTAAACAAAAACATACAATCATTCCACTTATCCAAGAGGCTGATGCATCTTGACAAACCTTTCAATGAACCCATTGTGGCTTGTCATTTGTCGGAGCCACAGAAACCAGGTGGATTTTGTTGTAAGAAATTTTCCATAGTTCTGCTTATCAGTCATGTGAGCATGGGCAATTATTTTCACGTCATGTTTGCTAGTACTGATTTACTTTGAATTTGACTGGTCTTAAAAAAGAAAATCTTTAATCTAAACCAAACAACCCTTAATGCAACCAAATGTTTGGATGAAGAAAGGGCAAATGTCTGTGTGTTTGTGAAAGCAGCACCAATAAAAATAACACAGGCACCATCTAAGATTGTAATGCCACTAGGCAATGCAGAATAACTAAAAGGGCCAGTTGCAACTTTGCAAGGTTGAAAGAAGTTCCACTCTCTCTTCAGGATACTGGCTTTAACTGGAGAAGAGGTTTACAAACTTTAAAAGCAGTCTCTCCAAAAAATTTGCAAGTCTGACTACTTCTTTTGTTTGTCTTCTGTTTTTAGAAAGAACAACTTTTTAGAATTTTCTGCATGAGAAATGTTTTCTCAGCTGCTGAAGCTAATTAGGAGACACAAGGATCAGTTTTGTTATATTTTCCTCTGAATAGAAGTGAAGTTGTTTCATGCAATTTTTTACCCAACTCTGCTGTGTGATGGGCTGCATACAGAGCATTTTATTTATACCACTTTATCTCACACCTGTTTGGATACTGGCTGTTTTATGGTATTTAAACATACTATTTCTTGCCAATTGCTTTATCTCCACAGTTCCTGCTTTTGCTGCAAATGTTTCTTATTAACTCTAGAAGAAACATCAATTGCTCCCTGCGCATTATTAGTGAGGACAAAAATAACACAATTGTTAGTTACTTCCAACATGTTATCACTGCAGACCTATGAAGCAGACATTCTTTCAAAATACTGTAGGGGCTCTTTTGCTCCATTGAAAATAAATAATACATGCTTTAAGGACTTGTTCTTTCACCGGAATTTTGTTTTTAAATGGAAAAAAGAAATAACAATCTAAAATTCACTAAGTTCCACTGCTGTGCAGTGTGCTTTCCGAGGTATTTTGTTGAGCACACCTCTCTAGCTGCAAACTCAGAACATAGTGTCAGGCAGAGCCCCGCAATAGGGGCACACAAGATTAGATTATTCACGCAGAAAATGTGTAATCCCTCTGGGATGCCTTCTCCTGGTTTGTCTATTTCTCCCTATAGCCTCGCTTTGTGGGTCAGTGATTTTCAGCCCTGCAAGGGGGAAGGAGGTGGGGCCACCCCTCTGCTGATGCTGCTGTGGGGCTCTGCACTGCCCAGAGCCCTCAGGAGCACTAAGGGACTTGCCCTGCCCTGAGCCCCCCGGGAGGGCCCTGCAATGTCCGAACTGCAGAGGTGGCGTGGGTCGCACCAAGCCACTCACCTGGCAGCGATTGTCCTCGGCACGGAGGCCACGGGGGTGCTTGTGCTTCTCACACCTTCCCCCTGTCACATCAGCTGCAGGGCCTTGAGCTGAGCAAGCCAGGGCAATGGTGCTGTGTGTGTCCACACCTGTCCTTTAGGCAGCGTGTCCTGGCATCACCATTCCCAGGGCTGCTTCCAGCTTGTACCAGCTCCTAACAGCCCGGGCCGGGGGTGAACGTTCAACCTCCATTAATTGCCCATAACCCCATATTGTATTGTTGTATTGATGCCTAGATAGAGATCAGACGAGGGGGAGAGAAGTGCTGAGGTAGGTGTCCCTGGCTGCAGAGGTCTGGATCTTTACCTCAGCATTTGCAAAGCCTGATTTCAATGCAGTTAGGCAAATATGCCCTGATTGCAGCTGGGACACAACAGGACTGCCTGGAGAGAGGAGTTAACTTTCAAAGCAAACTGCTGTAGCCAGGATGCCTCACTTCATGCCTGCTTTCTGAAGTAGATTCTTTCATCCACAGCCAGAGCACACACCACCCTCCATCCCTCTTCCTTGGGTGGTGTTTTTACTGGAGGCATTGCTGGATCTGAGCTTCATTTTATCCTGCCTTACTGCTACTGTTTAAAAACCTGTCCAACTTGAAGACACGTGTCAATGTTGTATTTAGGGCTCCAGCTTATCATCTCTTGTTTCTTTATAACCAAAACAGCACCATTTAAAATAACCTACATACCTGGAAATGAAGTTAGTCCTACATGAGCTCTTTACAATGAAACTTCCCTTACCAATCTGGGATTGCAGAAAAAGCAAAATTTCCAAAGGACAGACTTTCTAACCTGAACTTGCCTTCAGTGATCCTCAAAGGCTGGAGTTTAGCTCTGAAACCACAAACTTAATAGGGTTGTTTGTTGGCTGGATATTTTTGTCATTTCCTTTAGGCTTTGCTGTATCAACATGAAACTCAAAAAGCCCAATTTGCATTTACACTCAGGTGCATTTGCACTCCCCTTTGTTAAAACAAACAAACAAACAAGCAAACCAGTTTCTCAAAGCTCATTCCCTACAAGCCTAATGAGAGGTTTCTTCCACTGAAACATCTGCTTTTAGTCATTGCTGGTTGCAGTATACTGACAATTCCTCTCTTCTCAAAATGCAGGGAAAGCAGTGTTAATCCTGGGCCTGGGGAACTACCACAGCCCAGCCAAAAGAGCTCTTCTGACTATAATCACTCATTGCTCTTAGATATTTTATGGTGCATCAGAAAATGGATTCTATTTATATGAGCATTTCTTAAACTAACAGTGAAACTTTTGTGCAAGTGAGAGGTAGGCTCCAAACCTGTGCACATTAAACAGAGATGTGTGACTGATGAATCACACAAGAGCCAACAGTGCCTGATTTCATTAGCTTTATTAATTTCTGTAACACAAGCCATTTAATAGAGGCCTCATCTTCAAGGAAAAGTTTTTAAAGATTTGCAGAGGAGAAAATGAAAGTTAACTTGGTTTGGATGCGAGGTGTGCCAAGCTACCTGCAAAGCACAGTATAGCAAAGCGTCTGCTCAAAAATGCTGTAAAAAGGCTCTCTCATGCACTCTGTGCTGCTGCTGGTAAGCCTAGACCTGTAAATCACACTTCAGCCATGAACATTTTCCAAGTACTTTCCAACAATATATCACATTGCTCAACAGTTTAAGACTGTCTGACAGGAGACTGTGTATAACTGGTAGCAAGTTAAATAGATATGGGCTGGTGACACAGACCCAGCGTCTTTCAGTGGTTCAAATGTAAATCTGTTTTCTCACACTTTCATGGCATTTTAATATATTTTTCTTCCTCAAATTTGTTACCATTAGGCAAGAATGACCTAAGCTAGATTTTGAAATCTGAACTTGTTTTGGTTTTGTTTTGTTTGTTTGTTTTTTGTTCTAAGTCACTTCCAAGCCCAGAGGACCATTTGTATATGCTATACATGTAATCTCATGAAACTAGGGATTCTTGGAAGATTTTGGCCAAGAGAATTTAAAGATTGAGATTTCTCTGTGGTTGAGCACAACCCTTGTCTTAATTTCTCAACTCAAAACCCAGACTAGCCGTAAATTGAATCCACCTCCAGGCATGAACATCTTTCTCACCATTCCATATTTTATGCTGTGTTTATTTTTGACATTGGTTAAAATCAATCTGGTTTCTTTGGTATGGACAATCCTGCCTGATTCTGAGATGTGCACTCAGTTGTTTACCTCTAGTTTAAAAATGTTGTTCAACCCACCAAACAATACATACTCAGGGAAAGAATTCTCAGTGTAGGAGAGCTTGTGCATTTGTTATTATCACAGTGAAGATTTAAGTCCCACCTCAATGTTTTCATAATTTTACACAGTTGCTGCAATTATTTATCTGTAGTCAGAACTATAGCTCTTGTTTTACTGCTTAATGCTTAAAAATCCTTAACACGTGTCAAAGCAGAAATGAATTATGTTTTGTCTATTTCAGAGCTCATAATTAAATTGCTTTTTTTCTCTTGCACTAAGACAAAACCAGAGGAAAAAAGCCAACCTCCTACCAGAAATGATCACCAATTGCATATTTCCATCAGCACACTGCAGAAAGCAAGAGCTGTTAATAAAAACCCGGATGTAATTATTTGCTGAGCAGTTTGCAGAGCATCCATGCCCACTCCGTTTGTAAGCAGGCCAGCGTTCTGACTCACGTAAGCAGACACACGTAAAACGCTGGATATCTGTCCTAGGGAAGCCTCACTGTAAATAAATAAGGCTATGTGGGATGTCTCCCGCAGTTTACACCACATCACAGCCCCTCTTACCCAAGAGATCTGTAGGCACAGCGGAGATACCAGCGAGCCCATCTGCACCTTCATCGTCCCTTTATCGCGGGGCTGGTTGCAGCTCTCCTCTTTGTAGGCAGGTAACAAAGCCAACACGAAATTGCCTGTTCAGCTCAAGCACTGAGCGGGCACAAACCATATGTAAACCACCTTCCTCTTCAGCAGGGCAGACAAAGCTCAGCTCAGCTCAGCTCCCCTGGCACCTCTGGCAGGTTTACAGCCCTGTGTGCTCTGCTCAGGGGCAGTGGGGGATTCCTGCAGCACCGCCTTCAGAGAGCCACCTCTCTGGAGAGCAGATGGAGACAGGAGCGCCCTGGCTTGTGCAGGAGGTGCCATCTGTACATGTAGCTCAGGAAGCAGCTGCTGCTGCTGGGGCCCACGGAGCTGAGTGCCAGGGAGGAATCCCGTTCACAGCAACAAATCCGCGCAGTCCCGGCCTGGGAGCATCCCACCTAAGAGCACAGCTCTTGTGCTGGCCTAATGCTGCTCAGAGATGCAGAGCTGAAGGTGTTCGTTCAACAACCCAAATTCATTTGGAAAGGCTGTAGGGGCCTGATTGAAAAGCCACTAACACGAGCAGTGTGAGCTGCCGCTGGCCGCTGCCTTGTGGGGCTGGCTCACACTGGTGAGAACTGGCCCCCTCCCCTCCAGACCCCTTCGGCTCGCACTTTGTGTCTAATGTTTCAAAAGCTTCACATATTTTTAGAGTGTGTTCTCATCTTTGGGAGGTGAATTGCTGGGAATTTGTTTCTAATATAGGTAATTTAAACCAACTATACAAATATGTGACCTTTGAAAACACTGGTGGATTTTGACATATTTCAGATTGATGATAAGACCGTGCCTAAAAAAAAAAAATCAAAACAAAAAACAAAACCAAAAAGCTAAGAAAATACTTCCTTCTGTTTCTGTTTATAAACTGCAATTATGAGGCAAAAAATCCCAAACTTGTCTTGTTGCATCCTTTGTTGATATACCAGTGCTGGTCAGTGAAGGAAAATGGACTTGAAATAAATTCATGACTCTTTTTTTCTGAAGGGGGAATTCCCTTGGGAAAGTAATTTTTCTAGAGGCCTGCTGCAGATAATAGATGTGCTTTATCTCTTTAATGATGGCTGTTGTGAAGCTCATAGAAGAGCAATTGCAAGCTACATTGCAGCTTCAAAAAGTTGTACTTTAACACACCAATTACTATTAATGAAACACTTGGAAAAAGATTTACAAAACCAGGCCATCTCTTTAATTATTAGCTGTGCATTTTTTCATTCAGTAATTTTCTCCCTGACCTCACTGATATTTGGGGAAATCAATTAATTCTGTTGAAATCTGTGGAGTTCCATTGGTTCATATAAAGCTGCAAAGAAAAGTTTCTTCAGAAAAAAAAAAAAGAAGCCACATTAGAATATATTTTAAAAGCATACTTACCAGAAGAGCCTAATCTCCAATTAAGTCTACTTTATGGTCCTTTATGATTTTCAAGTCTTTAGTAAGAACCAGATTCTGAAGTAAGATTAGAGTAGTGCATCAGTTTCCAATTGATTGCCTTACAGATGTTTAAAAGGAAGTATGTTATCAATACCGATTATTATCTCTATCAAAATATTCAGTGAATGCTAATGTTATTCTTTTCTCATTTAAATATAAAGATCAAGCCAAGACCCTGCTTGCTTGAAGTCAAAAACACCCACTATCGGTTCAGCAGACTGCTCCATGAATATTTTTAACAGATTTTTAAATTTGTTTTTTTCTTATACAGAATTCAGATGGGATCTCATATCCTGTTCTAAGATCAGTATTTGGAATGAGTACATTGCTGTCTCACATACACCTAGACCTTAAAAACTAAAATATCCAGGAAGATAAATGATTTCAGATCATCTTTCTTGAACTTCTTTGATTAAATAAATAAATAAATAAAAATCTTTTTTTCTAAGATAAGTATCCTTGGCCCAGAAGTCTACTACCCTACAGCAGTTGGGAGGGAGATTGGTAAATAAAAATGCATTTAGAAATGGTGTAAACAAAATACTTCTTAAGTCAAAACATTAACATTTGGCTACCAGCATTTTCAATTAGTGCCAGCGATGTCTGGTGCAGCCATGAACATTAATCAGAAAAGAGCTACTGAAGACATTTGTCACAGTTTATTTTTTGCTCTAATTTCACTGTCCACTTTTTGTGGCATTTTTCAGGCCACTGATGGTCAGTAGACCAGATCTGATTAGCACTACCTTAGAAGGTAAAAGTCTAAATACCAAAACCCAGCTGAGCTCACCATGTATCTGACTTGGCCTCAGAACAAGTCAGCAGGGGCTTATTCCTCTGTTGCTTGTGACTTGCCCAGACCACTTTTCTAACAACTGCTTCAAAACTGAGCCAGTTTTGAAGGGGAGAATAGAGGGAATCAGGAATCCTCAGAAAAGAAAACTGGTTTAGTGCCCCTTAGCTGGACTGAATCATAAACCTCCCCTTAACCCCTCAGATTTTGTCTCTGTAACTTTGCAGAGGGTGGTGCCCCGGGAAAACACGGCCCTGGAGCACACCTGGGCAGAGAAAAGGCTGGGGTGGGATGAGCAGCCAGAATGTCACGTACCTGTTATGAGCACAGCCCTGTTCCACCATGTGGGACCTGCTCAGCTCTCCAGCAGAGCAGCTCCCAGCTGATGGCTCGGGGGCCTCACAGAGCCGGCAGTGGGCAAGAGGCACCGCTCCTTATTCCGTCAAGGACTCCACATGCCAGTCTATGCAATCTGATTTGCAATCAATTGCAAGTGATTACACATTGTTTATCATCGATTGGCACAAGGAATCCTTGAGAGAATAATGAGCTGCAGCTGATGACAATCAGAGACTACTGTCTCATTGCAAGTTTGATTGCACATCCTTCCACTGGTGCGATTGAGCACCCACCACCACCACAAAGCACGACTGAAAATAATGAATAAATAAATAGATAAATAAATAAATAAATAAGTTAAATAAATAAATAAAGGATGGCACCAGAAAGCAAAACATTAAAAGCCCTTATGACAAATAACGGCTGAGTGGGAGTTCTTGAGTGTAATATTAGGAAGTTTAACATTGTTAGAATGCTTCAGGTTAGAAATACGATGAAAAGGTTTCAAGTAGATCTTCCTGTATTCTTTTGACAAAATAAAATCTGGACAGCAGGCAAACATTTCTTTAAACAGGCAGGAAAAATTTTGGACCAAGGCATCTAAAGGAAGTCTATTATTTTGGAATAAAGCCTGCAGCCAAGTTAGAAGTTTAGAAGGAAAATGGGAATTTTAAGACAATCTCCTAATACCTCCTGATTATCAGAAGCTCACCTGCTCTCAACATGTAGTGTCTTTCTATCAACAAATGCACAAAGAGCAAAAGTAAATTGTTTCATCCTGCTGGAGCCATGAGCTTTATTAATATTATATTTATCAATTATATTAATAAATATTAATATATTTATTCTACAGCTCTTTGCAAGTGAAATACCCAGGAATGTGTATTTTAGAAAACAGCAATTAAAATTTCAGTACCAGCAGGTCATGGCCAATACTCTCACAAAGGGGAGCTCATCCCTGGCTCTATGGTGTGGTTTAGGGACACGAGCCATTAGGGAAGGTGTATTCATTTTGTGCCTGGCATGGTGTACAGGGTGATCAATGCCTGCGACAGATTCTGAAGTTACAAATTTACTTAAAAAGTAGCAGCAAATGCCATCGTGTCTTGTATCTGTCTCAGTGCCGATGATTTCAATGAAAAATACACAGATCCCTTCATTAGGGATTTAAGTTTACATTCAAGTTAAGTCTTGAAAACTTTTCTGCTGTCAGCAGCAGCTTTGCCATTGCCTGTGCTGGAACTGAGATGTTTTGCCTTCTGATCTAAATCAGCTCCATGGAAATAAAGCAAAATCATTACTCTGAGGTCTCGTGTTTCGTGGAGCTATCACATAGATCTCACTGGCTCCCTGGTGGCCAGCTGTCCACCACCTCCAGCATGGGTTAATTCCCTGTGTAGGCCAGCTTGTATGCTTTTGAGGATCTGTGACTCCTATTTTTAGCATTTCAGACAACATGGATTCCAGCTGGGTTATCTCATTTAGGTGATTATTCAAAAAAGCCTCACTATTGTGCAATATTTTGGAGTAACAATCATCTGGTGGCTGAATCAGGTGCCCAGAGATCTCAATTAATCCGTGAAAATGAGGAGATAAAAAATGTTTCATTGCAAGCCAGAGAAACATCAAAGTGACCAGGTCTCATTTAGACCTTGTTTTCCATGGGTGTCCCCATACCAAGTTCCTTCAGAAACCCTCTTTTCAGCCCTGTGGGCCCTAAATAAAAACCTGACACTCTCATTTAACCTTCACCCAGTTGCCCAGGTAGAGCAGAGCCAAGTCTAAGGGCTCCCCAGTCCACAGTCTAATATTTAAATACACCCACAAACTCAGAACTGTCCAACAAAAGCCTCCAAGCATGACTTAGTCCTCTCTTTCGGTGAGAAATGTCAGGTAGAGCTGTACCAGCTTGTTAGCACAGAATACAATGTGCCTGGTCTCAAACTGTTAATCAATATCTCTATCTGAGAGGTGACATTTCAACAGCTGTGGAATGCTGGAGCCTGTTAGGATCTCTTTTTTTTTTTTTTTTTTCAAGTGTCAGATTATAAACTTCATAAATAACTGATGAGCACACCTCTAACAACACCACGTGTGTTTGTGTGTGCCTGTGTCAGCACCTTTCTGGATGTAAGCACGGTGACCCTGGGAAAAAATAGAATGTACTGGTTTACGCAGCTACCCTGTGCTGCAAAGTTTTAATTAAGCATTGACATACCCTGAGCCATTTAAACACTCCCCAGACCTGAGCCATTTAAGCCCCCCCCAGACCTGGAGAGGTGAAAGAAATCATAGAAACATTAGACATAAGAGATCTGGAGGGCTTGGCTGGTCCATCCTCTTGCCCCAAGGCCAGACCTAGGAAATCCCCAGCACACCTCTGTTGAATTCATTCCTTAAAACCACCTTGAAATGGAACATCCACCACCTCCTCAGGCAATCTGTTTCACTGCTTCTGATGTTTGAACTATCAAGGAGCATTTTCCTAATATTTAACATGATAAACTTCCTTGAGTTTAACCATACAGAAAAATAACCAAGCAGGGCGAGGCAAAAGTGGTGGGGAGAAAGGGATTGGTATGAAAAGGGGAGTTGGATGAATAAAAGAATATGTTTATAACAAAAAGAATATGTTTATAATAAAAAAATATGTTTAACTGGAAAATTTACTTGAAAGGAAGTGAATGTCAAGAGGAAAGGCCATGCAGAGGAGGACATGTAGCTCCCTGCACGAGGCTGTAAGAAAACATTTTCTGGGGAGAAGGAAGAGAGACTCTGAGAGTAAGAATTTTCCTTTCAATGTTTTTCCCTTTCCCCTTTAATGTTCTCTACATCTTCTTTCTTTTGCACCTTACCATGCTTCTTAGTATTCCACTTTCCAGCTGTGCTGTAGGAGTTTTTTTTCCCTATAGTTATAGGCTTTTTTCTTCTATAGGTTTTATTGACCACAGAATGCATTAAATTGTCAGGATGCAGCATGTCCAGGGAATTTCTGAGGCCAAAATAACACCAGTGACTGTAGATGAATGCATACTCCAGTACAAAAAAATTCAGACATCTTCCTCTGCTTGTACATATTAATACCTACTTACACATTGTGAAAAGCTCAGGAATGAAAATTTTTAACCAAACTTACATATTTCACATTCAAACTTGCATTTGAAAGGCTTTTAAGCATCATTTTCTTAGCCCTCCCAACAGCTCCCTGAGACATTAGCAGTCCTTCTTTATATGAAATGATAAGAGCAGCACAGGTGGATATAAAAGGAAAAAATGAGAAATGAAATTAAATCAAAGAGGAAATGCTGCTAAGAAAATATGTCTCAGTTTGTTGTTATCAGGCTCGTGGTGCGAGACAAAAATAAAGTTTGTTTATAACTTTGACCTCTTAAATGTTGCAGTGACATTGTAATTTAATCATAAGCTAATAATTTACCAGTTCTCCATTTCTGAGTAACAGAAAGCCATTGTGAGAACAGCAGTGAGTTTTCAGCTCTACTTGTGTCTTCATCAAGGCTATAAAAACTTTTTACAAAAGACCACAAGGAAACCAGTGAGGTGATCACACACAATAGGAGAGCTGAAGTTATCAATAGACTAATTTACAATAATTGTATTTGCAAATTGAACATCATTACAATAACAATAACTATGAAATGCCAAAAAGATACTTGATGCTCTTGAGTAATTACATGCAATTAATTTGTATCTAATTCCAGACTCTGGCACGCTCTAGCCTAGCCTTTCTCAGAAATACTTGCTGGCAATGAAAAAACAAGATGCTGCCCAGGCCACCTCTGCTGGGAAAGCTTTATGTTGTGCAAGAAGGGCTCGGATTTGGCAAAGAGAAACAGTGCATCTGCAGGGAAACCTCTGAAGGATCCCAGTTTGTCCCTTGTACACGTGATAACAGCATTTCTGACACTATTCCTGTCGAGGTCTTTGGCTCCACCTCCTCACATCCCTTCTGCTGGCCCGTGCTGAGCTGTGCCCCCACAGCAGCACGGACACAATTATTTGGCACTGGCCAAACCAAGACAGGGAGGAGAAGACCTTCTGCAATCTTAGCTGAAGTTTTCCTTTCCCACGCTGATGAGTGAGGAGCAGGAGAATTTGAGCCTCCTCTTCCCAAACAGCAGAATGTTTGTCACCAAATAGTTTGTACTCCCACATCTTAGCTGAAGAAAGGAACTAAGGATAATTTCTGGATCACAGCTCTTCTTTTGGCGAGTTCTAGGGAGGTTTCTGCAGAAGTCCAGAGACAAAGAAAACTGAACAAACAAAGCAGACAGGGAAAGGAAGAGTGTGGGGACTTAGGAGAATGCAAAGATTTTAGAGTCCAAAAGCAAGAACACATCAAAATGCAATGTCCTGGTTTCACGAGCATATATTTTTGACAAATGCATATTATTCATGATTAATTTATATGTTTTGGCCTAAAGTTCTATGTTACAGCTTACTATGGATATTGATTTTCATCTACTTTGCTCTGTACATGTTCAGTTTCAACTTTTAAAGGAAAAAACGGATTGAGACAGAGAACAGTGAAATGAGAAGGAGGGTAACAAACACTTTTGCTGCCTAGCTTCATGATACACTGACCTAGTGATGGCTGAGATGATCATCAATTAGTATACATTGATTATTTTTTTAAAATTCAACCACTATCAGACACAAGGAAAAGTTATGTGTCCCTGTGAGCAGATATTCCAGGTGTACCAGTGGACTGTCTTGATTGATCTTGGGAGCCACCACCTGCGCAAGAAGGTGTGATGAAAATCTGTACTGACCTACAGAGATGTTGGAAGAGAGGGATTTCTGCCCTAAACAGAAGTAGGAGGAAAAAGGATTCCCCTGGGGCAGAAACGATGGCACCTCTGCGGGCTGCAGTGCTCGGAGTGTGGCTGGGCCCTGGGCAGGGCACTGTGCAGGCAGCTGCCTGTCTTTGCTCCCCGTGTGGATTCCAATATGAAAGGTGTGTGCTGCAGGATCCAAAATCACAAGCATCAGTTGTTTGCTGTTATTATAAGCAGCCCCTGCTTTTCCTCTCGGGCAGGAGTGTGTGTGTGTGTGTGTGTGTGTGTGCGTACACACATACATAAACACACATATGTGGAGGTATGCAGATCATATAAATAAAACCAATACCATCTACAAGCTTGGCTTTGATGTTAACGCAGTGAAACAAGGCGTTTTATTTGGAGTAGCTGGTGAATAAATATTGTTGCAGGCATCACATAGCAAGTGAACTTGAGACTACCCGGCGCTGCAGTGTTGGGGCTCTGTATAATTAGGTCAGTGTTATAGCAAAGGGGAGGAGGAGCCAGCCCTGAATGATGTGAAATCCTGAACCTTTCAATTAGAAAGCTTTCTCTGTGGGGTTACTGAGCATCACCTCTGTCTTGTTGAGGGAGGTCTGTTCAATGTTTAAGGTTTTCCTGGAAGGATCTGTAAAAGACAAAGCTGTGACCTGCCATTCTCTGCTTGCTTGGAGTAAACTATCCGAAAGCACTCCAGATGCAGAAGTGACTGCCTGAGTGGAAGAAATGGTGGGTAGAGGGTAAATCTCCCTGAAACAGAGAGCAGTTAGCTGCAGCAGAGCAACAGCTTGCAGGTTTTTAAATTTTAGCATATGCATCAGATGCTCCTGGGAAAGGTGACACTCAGAAAAGAAGTTGTAATTATTTGCTTTGGATATTAAGTTATGTGTTAAAGAACACACGTGCCTTGGGACTTCTAGCTCTAACAGCTACTTAAGTTTCAGTAAACGGAGTGAACAAATGAACCGAGCGAAAATGAGAAGGAAGCTTCTGACTCACATCCTCTCTCCTGACTGTAATAAGAAATGTCTTAAAAGCAAAATGCATTATTTTATGTTATCAATAAACTCCCCATAGAGTTTATGACAGAGTTATTTACCTCCATCCGAACGTTAAGGAGGGGTTGGGGACAGAAAAATATGCATTTTTTTTTGAGATGTTTCAAAAATTTGGTTGTGCGCAGATCAGAATGAAACTGTGTTAAAATGAAACAAAGTATAACCCGAGAGAACATTAATGAAAGCTGTGTGACTAGGGAACTAATTTGGCAGGTCAGAGACCCAGACAAGAATCCCCAAACTACTTGCAAAACCTTTGTCTTGAAATTCATACCTTTTGGCCAAAAGTTGTGATTCTGACGAAGCAGCTCTTTTCAGCAAAGGTATTTTAACCAGATAACCAGCATGCTAAATTCCCCTCTCCTCATTCTCCACTTGACTTCCTCCAGTGTTATGAGTTGCAATGCCAGAACAGCAGCAATCAATAGCCCAGAAAATTGCAGTATTGCATGTCGCTGTAATGACTCGAATGCTGGAATCTGAGTTCACTTCTTATCTGGCTGTGATGATGCCTCCTGATTGGAAAAGAGGGGCACTTGCAACAAAGCTCCCCTGAAATTATCCTCCCAATGTGTGTGTGAGGCAGCTGGGAACCTTGTGATAACAAGCGAGTCAATCTTCACTTTCTCATTGTCTTTGCTCAGTCTATCACCTGCCCAGAGGACTTGGCAGAGGAGCTTTCCTGAACTTGGCTCTAGAAAAGGGGGTAAGAGGGACAGGGTTCTTCTTCTGTGTTAGGAAACTATTACTCCACATTGTCTGAGGGATTTTTAAGTCCCATCCATTTATTCCATGAGATGGAAAATACTGAAATGCGATTACCTGGAGGTTACAATTAAATGTGAATACGTGTGAAACGCACAAGTACTGTGCTGACTGTGGCTCCTGGTATTTTCTGGCAGATCTTGCAGATACAATGGGGTTTATGGTGGAGTTCTCTCTCTGAATAGGATCTCTTCACATCTCTGTATCCTGAACTACTATATTTCCTGGTTTCCAGTTCTGTAAAATCCTAAAATTGCAGTTAAGTTATGCTGCTAATCTCCCAGACCTTAGATTTCATATAAGTTTTGTGGATGCACAGCACAGCGCATTGGGGTGTGAGGCTCCTGCTCTGGGGGGAAAAGGGCTGGGTTCAGAAAGGTTGTTTATCAGGAGAAGTGGATTTTCTGTGAGGAAAACAGGGAACTTGATGGGACAAGGAAAATAGTTGGGTTTTCGCAGTATTGCCAAATTTATGTGAGCATACAAAGGACAGCAAACGCACAGAGAAGGCTGCTTAGGGGATTCTTGGTGGAACAAAGTAAAGCCACTTCTTACTGTGGGTTAGTAGGGGATATATCCAGCCTGTTAGCAAAAGGGGCATGTATTTTTTAAGGAATTCCTTGTTCTTCCTCTGTTCTCATTCCCCTCAGGTTTCATGAGTGATGAGAAAGGTATTTTGATAAACTTCTTAACAAGAAGAGAGACAGAAACCTGATTTATTTGCTTTCTATACTGCTCTGAGAAGGGTTTTGTGGTGGTTGAATAGGTTAAATGGTAGAAGTCCTTACAATTACTCTCCACTGCCTTGTGCTCTCCAAAGTTTTGGGGAAGGAGCATGGTGCAAATGTGGTGCTCAGTGTCCCTGACAGTTCTCTGGAGGAAGTGGAGGCAGCTGTTAAGTACTGTTCAGTGCTTTTCAGAAGTAGAACCCCCTCAGTGTAAACCCAGGCCGAGGTTCTGGGCTTCCTTCAGTGGCAGAGATGGAAGATGTCTCTAATCCGACCCCCAAAATGTGTGCGTGTGTTTTCCCATTCCCAGCTAACGCCGAGTTTCTTCTAGAGCTCACAGTGGATGCCTGTGGCCTGAGGACACCACGCATGGTGTGATGTCACCAGGGCAACCTTCTGAGAGCTAGAATGAAAATCTGGTGAGATCAGATTAAATCATTTGTCGTGCTTTCAATAAAGCACATTTTCTTTACCCCGAGTTTCTGGAGATGACAATGAATCCCTTTGATACAAACGAAGAGGGAGAAACTTGTGCTGAACACTTTTGCAGGAGCTGTCTT
>WAAG01071299.1:0-15304 GCA_013390105.1 Tichodroma muraria | reverse complement strand
TGATTCTATACCTTTCCATACCTGTAGGCTTTTTTCTTCCTCATAAGAAGGTTAATTTTTAATTTTTTAATAAATAAATACAATATTCAAGAACATGTATGCACATGCTTCAACAAAATAAACCTAAAATGACAGTAGCAAAAAAAAGTCAGCAAACATAGTTTAAGAAAATTCTTTCAGATTATTAAGTGCATGGTCTTGCTCCTTAGGGATAAAAGTATTCTGCCCTTGCAAGCAGATCTCCAATGTATTTTTCTGGCTTTATATTCACATGTCAAGTATACAGAAACATTTTATTTTTATGATTTCTTTTCCCATTTATTGGTGGATATGCATTATACCAGTAATTTAGTTTAAGATGGTGACAGACCTGTGGCCAGGGGAAGACCTTCCTCATAATCCAAGATAACAAGTCCAACAGAAGAAATCCTAGTAGTTTCACTGATATATACAGTAGTTTTATAGTCATATAATCATATAATCAGAGAAAGGTTTGGGTTGGAAGGGACCTCATACACCCTGGCTTTTTGAGCTGCCAGTGCACATTGACAAGTCATGTTGAGCTTCTCATCCATCAATATCTCCAAGTTGCTCTCCTCAGACCTGTTCTCAAATATTATGCTTAAATTGATTCAGGTCTGTAGAATCCCAGAATTGTGTAGATTCTGGGATTCCCAGATTCTGTAGAATCGTGTAGAATTGTCATGCAGGTAACAAATTAAAATGAGTAAGGCAGCTCTTCATACGGCACACTGGCTCATCTAAGTTTTTTAACATAATGAACATATTCTACAAAACTTTTGTAGCACAAATTCGATATGAAAGACCCTGGCTAGTTAAATATAGAACACATGCAACAATCATGACAAAACAGTTACAACTGATAGAATAAATATCAGAGATACTTTCTTAAGGGGGAAGGTCAGGGTCTCAGAGGTTTAACAATTGTTGCTATCTTCAAAGCAGATAAGGGCTTGTATTACGGAAAAAAAAAAAACAACAAAACTTTTTTAAGTGTTTAAACTTCACTATATTCATCTGAGCTTGATTTTTACTGTTTTCAAGAAACTGCAGACATCCTTAAGAAGCCAGGAAACACTTCAGTCAATTTGTAAGTAAAGAAGACGAGTACAATCCTTAGGCACTTACTGGACATATAGTAGGTGACAACTGGTAATGACCATTCTGTTCCCTTGTTCTGTGCAATACGGTGCCCTGGAGGGAAACCCCAAGCAGCACAGTGTGGCAGCTAAGAGGCCCAGAAGACCAAATGGTCCTGCCAACACACATTAGCCCACTTGCATCTCCATAACAAAGCTAACTGGAACCAACTATAGACTCAAAAACAAGGGAATAATCCATAATCCGTGGATCAACGTCATGACACTAAATCCCGTAGTAATATACGGGTTTTAGGTGCCATCCAAACATCTCCAGCTAAGTTGTATTAGTGGGACAATGCTGCTGTTCAAAAGTAGAGTTACCATGCTTTCCATTGCAGAATGGCCAGCATTCATAGATTTTTTCTAACCAAACCCAGAGCAATTTTCTTCCCTCCTCTCTTAGCCCCCTCAGAAAAACTCAAATTGTTATGGACTTTATTTATTCTTTAGTCAGAACATAGAAATCAAAGTTAAAATAGTTACAATGGGAGAATAAGTGCAAAACTATGGAATATATCAGGTAGATATACACCTCCATGTATCAGTATGAAGACATCAGATAGGCTACATAAGTAAGACAAAGAAACACTAAACTTTCTCTTTATCCTTTGCTCCTTTGTCTAACCTTTTTAGCTTAGGTTTCCCTAAAAAACTGTTGATATTTTCTTTCTTCCAGAACTCACAAGAGCACAGCACCTTAAGCAAGAACCCAAGACTGTAGGTTGCAAGCTGAAAGGATTATTATCTTTTCTTCAAGAGGTTAGTGAATAATTATAATTACATTATCTAACCATTAGTTAGATTAGTCTAGTCCATTAGTTAGAGAAGGATGACTCTTTCCTACTTTTTTTTTTTTATTTTTTTTTTTAATTCTATACACACCCTTCCTATTCTATAATAACTAGGATTTACAGCACATGAGGTAAAAATGTACATATTGATACTGGCTCATGTAACTTCCTTCCAAGAGGAATAATACTTTTTTAAATTTCCACTAAGAATTCAGAATAAAGGATATCACATTTATTACAGCAGTCTTCAGATCTGTCTTTAAAATCACAGAATACAGAGCTAAAACTAAATTCCAATGACATGTATGCACCTTAGGGCTTAGTTTCCTTATGTATAATGATCCTTAGAGACATGATCCAATTTCTGTAGCAAATTCATGTATACTCTTAGACCCCTTCCTGACATTGTAAAGTAGTGTAAAACTTCTCTGTTTATTTCAAAAATAAAGAGATAAAACTTATCAGTGGAAGAATATACCTGTCTGCCTCTGGAAGCTTGAGGGGAACTAGCGCTTATGAAAACGCCTGATGAAGGTAACAGCCAATCCTAACTCAAAATTTGACACTTTTGTGATTTATAATGACATTCCAAATATCTCATAGTTACTACTGAAAATACTACTTGATAAAACTTATGATGGGGGAAGGGGTTTGTAAGTTACAAATGACACAGCAGAATTAGAACCAAACTTAATAATAATTTGAAATCCTAGGATTGACTTTGATTTAAACATATGTGGAAATATTGGTGCAATAAAATGGAAAACCCAGCTGTATTTAACATGAAGGCACTATGTGAAGTACTGACTCTAACCCATGCTTCTAACAAGAACAGAACTATCTTTAGTTCTGAGGTAAATAAATAAGGACTAAATCCACAATGTTTCATTTCTGAGAGAAAAACATCATCCTTCAAGCCTCTGAATCAATGGCATTAATCTACTGCAGTGAAATAAATTCAGTAAAATATAAGCTTTTCCCCAATAAAGCTGGCCTGGTGCAATCCCAACTCTTCGTGTGCAACCTCCACCAGGTTCTTCTTTCATAATATGCAAATGTAGGATTTAAAACCTCACCTGAATCCCGCTTCCTTTGTCTCCTGTTTACAGTTTAAATAAACTTTCCACAGGAGAGTCTATACCTTCCTGGCTCATCTCAAACAGGGACTAGCCCTCATTGCAGCCCCCAGGCATACTCAGCATAAACACTGGATAACCAAACAAAGCAGTCTCCTGCCTGGTCCTGGCTGCACTCGCCCTTGCAACAAGTCTTCAGAAGCTTGAGTTGAAAGGCAAACACCTCAACCACACACAAAGGCAGCTGTGTGTGCATGTGTGTGCAAAGACAGAAACTAAACTCTTGCACAGGTTTTCCCTAAGTAGGTTCACCTGGGCAGGTGGTTTCTTCCCTTGCACTGGCAAACCAGATTCAGTGCGTTGGCCCCGGGAGCCCCAAGGCTGGTGGATGGCTGAGTTAACAGGTCTTGCTGAAAAGCAGGGTATGCGAGCTCAAGCCTAGTGCAGTGCTTGTGCAGCCCCACAACTCATATCAGCAGCTGGAATGATTATCATCCCAGAGACTGAAAAAAAAACCAACAACAAAACTCTTATGAAATGTTTCTCATTTTAGTACGTGTGCAGATTTTACTACAATATAATGGAAACCCAGTCAGTCCTATAGCATACACAACCTGTGATCAGCCTACAGCCTCCAATCCCCATAAGGTTTTGGAGGGGGACCTAAAATTGTGTTGGTTATCCCCACAGTTCACTCCTTTGAATTTTTTTGGTATTTTGGGTGTAGGAAATAGCCACTTTCCCTTCCAGGTGAAAGTGATCTCTAGTGGATTCCTGCCTAAATGGCAGAAGGTGAAAGACGTAGAAGAGCACCAGCAAAAGCCTGCCCGTGTGGGTCCAGCTCACTCCCTCTAGATCAGGGCAGTCCCAGTCACTTTTCTCATTCCCATATCCAGGGACATGCCAGCACTAAGTCCTACTTCTTGTACTCCCAAAGTTTGCATGAGAAATAAAAAAGTACAAATGAAATTCCTCCTTTGTATAAAAGGAGTCTAGTAATGGTTTTGGAGGTAAAAGCGCCTGCTATAATGCAGTCAAGAATTTCAGATCATATCCAGGGAGGCTATAGATCCTACCACCATGATCTGCAGATGTCCCACATGAGGACTTTGAGCTTTATTTCACTTCCAGAACAGAGACCTGAGCTCAAATTGTCAGGGAATAAGTCAGATTTTAGGAAATGCTTCTGAATTTCAGAATATGTTATTGACTGAAATGACTGTGTTTCCATATCCTGTTAGACATGACCTTGCTGAGACCTGAGACACACCAGCACAGCCACAGAATTGTCAAAAGATGTTTACATTGCTTGTCCTTTGCTACTGCTTTAGCTAACCACAGTTTTTTGTTTTTGGTTTTTTTTTAAATAGCCTCTTAATGAAATGCCAGTGTATTAAAGGGTTTGCATAACAGTCACTGAATTTAAAACCCAAGTGACTGGCTACAACATCAGTAAAAATATTAACAGAGCACTTCCTTATCATATATGGCATCTCTATATCACTCTCCTTGTGTTTCGTTTATGACTCTAAGTTCTATTTTTGAAGCTGTAAGTCAGAAACAGACGGCATACTGCACTATATAATTAGGAATGGAAAAGTCCCTGCAGCCTTTAGACTCTTAGAAGAAAATATATTTAGAAGCTTGAATATGTTCCTATTCACACAGTTTCAACAGAAGATGCATCAGCATTTCCTTTTTTTAATCTCTTTTTTTCTTAAAGGTCTCAAACTCAGCTGTAAGACTACACTCCAGACACAAAATTGGCTGAAATTCAGTTTATTTATTGTTTAAAGGACTTTGAATCCTTTCTGCATTCTACTCTGAGAACTCCCTGGACGAAGCTGGGGCTCTCTATGAGTTAACCCTTTCTGCCACCCCAAAGAGATCATTTTGTCCTTTCAGGTGGAATGTCTTTGGAATGCCTTTATCACGGGTGTCTGTTTCTGGGAGTGTATATATACACACACACATATATGTATAAATAATATTCCCCAACCTAATATCTGAAATCTGACCTCAAAGACATCATATTACATCAAAATTGACACTGTGAAATCCCATGCAGAGACATCCCAGCCAGCTCAGACACTGACAGAGTAGATCTAGAGTAGAAATCCAGCCAGATCAATATCTTCCATATATCTACAGCCAATTACCACAGGTAAATGTCAATATTAAAGCAGCTCTGCAATACTGAGCTGATTTAGCACTGCCTTGAGCTCCTGCATATCCTGACATGCAGCGACTGATATAAAGAGGGGACCATTAGTGGCTCCCACAGGAATAGAAATAGAAAAGAGAGCAGTGACAAACCTTCAATGCAAAACCCTGTTCAGTAGATTAAAACCTTGGCCCCTGGTAGCAGGACTGCTGCAGGCACACGCCAAGGCAGCAAGGCGAGACAGCCAGCAAGGAGATCTGCACTGCAGCTGCCCTGCTGAACCTTCTGACCACATCCCTACCAAACACCCAATGGCTCGCACAGAGATCGAATGGAAACAGTGCTGCACCTACGGCCAGAATGATCCCGCTATAGGGAAGCTTGGAGCTAAAATGTGTGGAATAAGGTGTTCGCTCATCTAAAAGATAAAAGCTACATGAAGTGATAAACCAGACCAGGGCTTCATCTAGCCTGGGGCTTCTTTCCAACTGTGGCCTTTAGCAGACAGTAAAGGAAAAATATTAACACAATTTTTTACCCAGAATACATTTTCTGCTGCTGGACTTCCCTGAGCCAAAATTTCTTTTTTTTTTTTTTTTTTCATTTAACACCCCTGGATAATATATTTTACACAAATTTAACCTTTTTCAAAACTCTTGTAAACTCAACATCTGCAGTGGTTTTTATCAATGAATCTCACAGCTTTGCTACCAATTAAAAAATTCTCCTTGTGGTTATTTCAACCTGCTGTTTATTAGTTTCATTTGATATCCCCAGATCTTTTTGTTAGGAGAGCAAACACAGATTCCCTGGTCATCATAATCTCCTACATATGACACCTGATTTTTCATCCTAAAAGGCCTTGCTAGACAAGCTCTTCAAGCCAAAGGCATATAGCTGAACTACTGGTAACTGATTTAATTTCAGAGATGGAAACACCACCACCACCCATCTTTCTATATATCTGAATGCCTCTTGGCGGTAACACCTACAGATTTACAACTGAACTCTGAAGTAAAATGGAAAGTTAAGGTCAAATTTTTTTTTTTATGATCCTTTTTTCTTGACAAAAATTACATTGGCTTATGCTGAACAAATTTTCCACTTAAGCAAAAAAAAATTAAATCTAATAAGCTCTGAATGAAAATAAAATTGAATTAACTAAAAGATTAGGCAGTCAGAGAAACAAAAATCAAAACAATAATCTGCTGTCTCCAATGTCATGTTGGAAAAACACTTTCATTGCCTCTCTTTCCATCACTGAACCTGTTGCACCTTGTATAACATAATGCTCTCCTTAGATTTCAGTCTTAGTATCTCATTACTCAGGGGAGCATCCTCAATAGCAAGATGGCAGAAATTCTGCCTGCTGCTTTGACTTGATGAAATCTTTATGTACATTACAGAAATTTACAAGAGCACATAGTGACAGGCCGGGGGGTAATGGCTTTAAACTGAAAGAGGGTAGATTTAGATTAGATATTGAGAAGACCCTTTGGAGACACCTTTACTGTAAGGGTGGTTAGGTGCAGGCTGTCCAGAGAAACTGCAGATGCCCCACCCCTGGTAGTGTTCAAGGCTAGGATGGAGCTCTGAGCAACTTGGTCTAGTGAAGGCGTCCCTGCCCATGGCAGGGGGCTTGGAACTAGAGATCTTTGGACCTTCCAACCCAAACCATTCCATGATTCTATGTGATGAACTCTAACGACCACAGTAACGTATGCAGGTCCATGTGAGATTGCTGCTGAGAGTCCTCAGAGCATTCATAAGGAGGAGACCCTGGTCCACAGCCTCTATCTGGCTTTTGAAACACCACGCTCACTGCAAGGTTGCTCTGTCCCAAGTAACCTTTACTTGTCTTTGACGAAGTGAAAGAACCTTGAGAAAAAAGAATAAAAATATCTTGATTTCAAAGCCCCTACAGTCCAGTGGTCTGACTACTCCTCTGGAAGCAGAAGCCTCACGTTCCCCAGAGAGAGGACAGTGAATGCAGGTTCCCCCAGAAGGTGATTTTGCACTACTTTTGTGAATAAAGGCAGCCCTGACCTGCTCTTTCCCTTTGGCACTTAAAAGCAATTTGGACCTAATTTTGTACCAAAAAAAAGTTTGCTCAGGTTCAGTATAATATTCTTAAGTCTTCTTAGACCTGGAATTTGGAGATAGCAAAATTTATGCAGTGATGCAGCCTAGCACTCCACTGAGAAATGATTACAAGGGCAACGGAGACTTAAAAAATAGGTTATTTAAATTATTACAAGCCAAATAAAGAAACAGTGTAATTTAAATATGTTGACACGGGCACTGAAAACTTTTAAAAATGTACTGCTGCCAAATGCAATAAGTATTTGTATTTTAAATTACTGATTTAAAGAAAAAAAGACTTGGTAAGGAGATTCAAGGCAATTTTCAGCTGTAGAAATGAATTTGTTACCAAAATGTCAAAACTAATACCATGCAATGAGCATTCATATAATTTAAGAAACTTCAGCTTCAAATAATGATAATTCTTATGAAAATTATGATAACAACAGTGTCATATTATTGATTTTTAAATCAATATTAATTTTGAAATTTGGTACAATATTGACTTGGTATTATTTCAAATTTACTCATAAAGACAGAATGCAAGATGGTCAATAATATTCAGATGCTAAAAATGTCAGTAAATTCTAAATCAGGTCCAAATGTAATTCTCTAAATCCTCACCTTTGAGGAAAAAAAAAAACAACCCACACAGACAAAATTTCTCAGATATCTACTTGATGGCTGAGCCAACAACAACACTAAAAAGAAGTGCCATTCTTTCTGTGTCTGAAAATCAGCTTAAAAATGTCTCACATACAAGCCCCATGCAGAGCAAGGAGAGAAGCAAAAGCCCACTCAGTCTGATGCCTCCCAGAAGAGGTGCATCTCCTTACGCACACTTTGAGCATGGGGAGTAGTTATTAAGTAATAGTAGCTCATCTCACAGGGTGTAGCTATATGGGCTTGAGGGAGGAGCAGCTGACACCCATTCAATTTGCACACAGACTCAAGCATAAACTTATAGAATAAAAGTCAAGTTTAAGTACATCTGCAACAGGAGGACCTCTTCTTTCATAATTTATTTTCCTTTATCACAAACATCCTGAAAGTAGAATGATATTCTGTCACTGTATAATGATTTTGGAGGCACAGATGTTCTAAATAATTTATAATGAAATTATTTTCTGTGCCAACAAACTCTCAGCTATTGCTTGGCCAGAATAACTCAAGGTAAATTAACTCTCTTGCTAGGTAAGCCACACCTGTGGTAATTTTGTACAGAGTTTATGATCTTACACTTCCCACATTATTCATTTTAAAATGTCCTCTGCATAATTAGCATCCTCTTCAAACAGAGTTTGGGACTGCAATACACAAACATACGTCAAGGTAAAGCTGCTGGGTTGGAAATCAACCAGACACACAGTATAAAAGACAAATCAAAACAATTGTCCAAACATAGATGACCATTTTCCACTCTACGGACCTGATCCCCACCTCAACTTACTGGAAATGAAGCACGACTTAACTAAAAGCAAAAGATTTGCAGCGGTGCAGCATAGATGCAAAGAGACTTGGGCCTGCAGCTTCGCCAGGTAATGCCTGCAGCCACTGCCCAGCCAGCAGCCACTGCCTGAATGCCTGGCCAGACACTGCCCAAATGCCCAGCCAGCAGCCCCGGCCAGCCCACAGTCATGTTTAAATGTCTCTTCGATGACAAGTTCATGGCAGCAAGGGGATGGCAGAGGAAGCAGACAGGGAAGCATTGGCAGGACAGGGCAGGAAGGGGAGGGGGCATGCAAAGGGTGGGCAGGATGCTGGGAGGACCGCTACTGGCTCCATAAGCGTTCTATTAAATGGGCTCAAACTTGTAACAATTTTTCTTTATTAACCTCTTTGCGAGGTTCTATAGGAACTAATGTTTACTTTTTCTATTCCCCTCTCCCAAAATATTCTCCCACCCTGCATTTCTTCTCCCTCTATATTTCTCATCCAGATCAATCCTCAGTTTTGGTATCCTTTGCTCTTACCACATTTTTCCATTCCTCTGTCCGTTCTCTAACTCCCAAGTTATCCTCAGTCTCTCTGCGTCTCGTCTCCTGCCACTGCCATAAACGATGCTTTCCTTCGGGAACTACTCCTACTAGCAACCGAGTGCAGGAACTCCCGGTACATCCAGCCCCTGCTGCTGGCTCGGCTCGGTCCGGGCGGCTCTGGCAGCCTCTAATGGTGGCCAGAAGGAAAACTGCTGCTCAGAGGACAAGCAGTCATATCTGCCCGTCAACAGCTGAGGCTGGAGTGGAACAGTGGAGAGGAGCAGGATGAGCAGAAGGAGGTGTAGGTAGCTGTGGGGTGTTGTGAGAGGAAGGTGTTGGGATAAAGGAAAGGGAAAGAAAACAAATCTCTGTAAAGCCTGGGATGAATGAGGGCATCAGGAAGCAGCCAAACTCCTCCCAGCTGCAGGGCTGCTTGGCAGGTACTGGAAAGTGCCGCGGGCCAGGCGCTGTAGGTGTGGCAGAGGGCAGGGACAGCTCGGGCAATTCCCTGACTTACCCTCGGAGCCCTCTGGTCCGGCTGTCCCCAGCACCGCGGGGGCTGCGAGGCCCAGAGCCCGGGGAGCGGCAGCAGCCTGGCCCAGGCCGTGGCGTGTCCAGCCAGGGCACGGCCAAGGCGCCGACTCGGCACCGAGGTGCGCTTCGCCTGCTGAAGACACTGAACTGCTCAGCTGTTCCTCAACCCAAGTTAAAATCCTCCCAGCTGACACCAGCGGTGTCTGCAGCGCGTTCAGGTTTGTGCAGGAAAACCAGTTACAACAGATAACCCAGCAGGCAATCCCAGGTTCAGGATTTTTACAAGTACTTTTCATCTGGGGCTCTCAAAGGGCTTTGCAAATATGAACTCGTTTCAGCTTCACAACAACCCCTGTGAGGCAAAGATAATGATCACCGTATCCATTTTACAAATGGGGAAACTTGAGCACAAAAGAAGAAAAGTGTTGCCAAAGATCAGGCCCAGCAAGTTGAGCACAAAACAAAGCAGCACTGCCATCCCTGTGCTTGCACCGACAAGCAGAAAACCCTCCCTCCTGCTTTGGTGTGATTGGAATAGCTATTCCCAACATAGATGCAGCCTTAAAATGAATGGAGGAGGAGAAAACACGTTGTTCGAGTTCAGTAAGAAACTCCACCAGCTTCAGAGCATCAGTACCATTAGGTTGCACACAACACAGCTGCAGCTCAGAGCAGAGTGCAAATAGGTACCCCAGAGAGAAAACGCCAGAGCTTGTTGATTGTGTTGCTATCATTCCAAGTAACACACATGATGGCATGACATGAGCAGCACATCGAAACAAAGTTTTCCTATGTCTTGCAAGTTCGATACCGAAACTCCCAGGTTGTGGAAAACCCCTGCTCTAACAGCTGCAGTAAAAGTGGAGTAAGGAATGTAACAACGATGACATACTGTCAGAAAATATGGCTTGGCTAAAGTCTGAAAGCCCAAATTCTTTATGCAAACCACAGCCAGGAGTTTTGACAGGGTATGAACTGTCTCACCATGTTTCGGTGGTTTTGGCTGTCAGAAGCAAAATGTTGACTAAGTTTTTTCTTAGAAGTTTTAAAATCAGATTTTTGCTGCTTAAAAGGATTTTTTTTATGGTCACTCAATTAAGTTTCTTTCTTCATGTAAATCTTATTTTGAGGTTTTGTGGAAACTGAAAGAAATGAAAAACTCAATAGCACCCCAGAGCGTTACACCTGTTGAGTACAAGAAGAGATGCGAAATATTTTTTCCTTGACTAATACTAGAGTCCACAGAAAGCTGATGATTTCTAAGGTACCTTCTAAGGTAACCACAGAAAGCTGCTTACTGCAGATAAATTGTCACTGAGCTATTTAAACTCGTAACCACAGTATCAGTGCAAACATGTTGATGAAATAATCACTTGGATTTGGCTGCATGGTGCTGTTCTGCTACTGCAGCACTCTGGGATGACTGTAATTCAGGCAGGATAGGTAATAAAGGTACACTTTGAAGGGAGACCTGTTAACCAATTCAGTACCATTGCATGGAATTTCTAGTGTGATGGGCATTTTACATGAGCTAGAGTCCTAGTACCATGCTAATTTGCTTAAGTGTTAGTCACAAGCCATGGAATTCAATTAGTGGAAAACAGTTCAGAAATGCATGGGGGAAGGTACTGATGCTCTGTGTTACAAAAGAAAACTTCTATAAAAATGTCCATCACTGATGTCTATAACGAGGTTCCTAAAATTCATCAATTACAAATACCACAATCCAGAGGGGTACCTTTTATATTACTCATTAACTTATATTCTCATTGCCTGACAATTCAGCTGTTAAAACATAGTTTTACTTTCCTTGTATCTCCTAAAAGAATTTTTACAGCCTACCACCTTATTTTCAAAATAGGAAAAGCATAATATAAATAATGATAAATAATACAGTATAAAGCAATTCAGAGACACACTGGGGATCTGCAATACTGAACAAAGAATGCAAACTTCACATAGGAAAAAGAGAGAAAGAGGCCAACGAGAAATGGATTGGTGCAGGCAACAGAGAACAAAATAACATGGTCAAATATTCCATTGATGATAGGACATATAAGTTGTTAACTTAAAGTGTGAGCCATGGTAAGACACGTTCAACTTTGAAAATAACGTATGAAAATCAGATTTGGATTTGGTGACCTGCCTTTTTTCATGTAGATCGCCCATGGTAACTCTTTATTTTTTCAGTTCCATGGTAGCTCAAAAAAGATAAACACAGCTACACAGACAAACAGAGTTAATAAGATAAAACTTCCTAACATAAACCAGGACAGAGTGAACAGTCAATATTTCATGATCTAATTTATGACTGTCTGCAAAGCAAGCATGTTTTGCCTAAAAGGGTGAATGCCTCTTTATTAACTTACTGCTGAATTATGTACTGAACTAATAGCATTGTCAGAGGCCTGTAAACAGTGCAGATATGAATCAGTGTTTTGTGGCAGCACCGTAATTATAACAACATCCTGAACAAGCTGTGTGCCATTGCAACGCGCATAGACCTGGTACTGATAGGCTTAGTACAAGATCAGAAGTTAACAGGGACTTAGGCAGCTAATCACAAAGCAGACACACTTCTGCTTTGATATATAAGGATGGTGGGATAAAGCCAGTTCCTAAGCTGTATTAGAGGCACATGACACGCTTGTAAAGAACATGATGTCTCCTGGGAAGGGCTCTTCACGTTCATCTGGAAAGTCCCATAGCATCATTCTTAATTCAGTTTTTAGCAAGCAATCTAGAGCTACAAATGGACACCAGTGGGCAACAACTGTGCGCCTGCTGCTGGGAGGATCTGGTCTTCAGACTTTTTCCCAGAGGCAAAGCACAGCCCATGGGTGTCTGTTATCTAATCAGCTCTCAGGTGGGGACTCACTTCTGCTTCTTCTCCTCCCTTTCTTCTTTCCTTTGAGTTTCTCAGGTAAACTGCACACAATAGCAGTGTTTCTCAATTCCACTTTTCAAACTTTGAATTAATTGCATAGAATCACAATTTTTCCTCTCTGTTTCATTTTAGTGAAACACAGACTTATTTTAAAATTTTGATCAGAACACAATCTTCCCCCCCCCACAGAAATCCAGGAGAAAGGGTCTTCAGAGTTCCTCTCTTGCTACACACAGCTAGCTAAATTTATAATCTTTGACATTTCACAGTGGGTTAGTTGACAACTGAAGAGAACACCAATCTAATTTGTTTAGAGCCTTTGCTGGTAGGCATTTAACTGAAGCCTTTAAGGCACAGAAATATGAGAGTAGGAATCACTGCTCTATTCCAAGCTTTCTCCCTGATTTACTGGATGACTGAAGGCGAGTTATTTTGCTTCTTGTCTCCTGCCATTAGCACGTGCATAACGTTCCTTTCCTCACACCAAATCACTTTGAGAGCTGAGGATAGGAGGAAAATCCAATGGGGAAAACTGACAGTGGAAAACTAAACCTCCTAGCAATCAGTAATTAAAGAAAAGGAAAGATACATTAACTAAGGAAAGATGAACAATGCACAGCCTTAGAACTTTAACCTATGATATTTAGCTAGCTGGGGGTACCAGTGCTGTTTCTAATTAGTCTGACAAAGGTAACTCCCAACTGACCTGATTTTCTCAACCTAAGTTCTCCTTACAAATGTCCATGCTTTTAAGGAAAAACAACTGATAGGTTCACAAATGGGAAGAGACTGAAAATCAGTTTCCTAGAAGAAGGAATGAATGGAACAGCCACAGGTCCAGGCAGCTAACCAGGGCAATGTGCCCTGGCACAACCAATGTGTCTCAGGCCTGTGTCTGTGTCTCAGGCACAACCAATTTCTTCCCTTGGACTCAACCCTTGCATCAACCCTCTTTCCTCATGAGTACAGCTCAGGCTTAAATACCAAAATAACCTCTGGTACAACATTAAACCTTGAAAGTCAAGCTCAGGACTGTCCTAATCTACCTCACAGTCCTGTGAATTAACTCATTTATATTCCGTCACATATGAAATGACTTTTGTAGCACGGGTTCAGTAAGATTCCTTTGACCAAATGATTGGTATAAAATGTAAGATTTGAATTCCTGTTCTATACAAGATTCCTTTATTTGCTTTTTTAGACCCCAAGACCTTTTTAAACTCTCATTTTCAAATTTTCCTTTTCAAGAAGGAAAAGTGTATTTTTGATAGCAATACATAAGGAACTCATATGACCCTCTCATTCCTGTAGAGCGAGAAAGCTTTTTGAAAAAGCTCTCTCTACCATAAAATCAAATTTAGACTGTGAGAAACTATAACCAGCAAGAGTGATTCTTGACTCAAAACAGTTTTGATTTATGATTGTTAAAAATGTATTAATATTTTGTGGGTCTGTGCTCTTTTAAACTTGATCATAACTGAAAGCTTTGTGCTATTCTTTTAGTTATTTCTTCACCCCCATCAAGTTCTTCCACTAAACTTTTTCTAGTTCCATAAGCTGATCACTCTTTTTCTTACAGAACGATGAATGGTTTTATATGTGTTGTCTTTTAGAAGCCAGAGGTTCACTTATGATTGATAAGCCAAAAGAAGCAACTACTGAATATTATATTGAAGTTCTTTGCTTTATGTAGGCAATTGAAACAAACATTGGTTTTTTTTCTCTGACACAAACACAAATAAAACAAAAAAAGGCACTGAGCATAATTACTGAAATTCTCTTTCTTCCAGAGAAGAAAAGAAGTCTAAATTCAGAGCTCCTTTATTAAAAAGTAGATGTTTGCCCATGGACAACCAACATTAATGAAACAGAAGCAGAAGTTTTTATGCATCAAAAGTCTTAAAAGATAAAACTGTTGAGAGAAATTCTCCTTCAACTCAGTCAGAATGACTGCCACTTTCAGAGGTTTTATATTCTTTGTCTATCCCTGACTTGAAACTCAAATCTTCAGAGAAACATGGCATGAAGCATTAAGAAAAAAAATAATCTCCATTTAGTTCCAGGGTTATTATATTCACATTTAGCTAAATAATTAAATCTAAAACACTTCTTAAAATTCCATCAAATTATATATTTTATATTATTTACTACATATGAAATTATTTTCTGTGTATTATATGGATTTCATAAAAGATTCCACAGCTTTATTTTGCAAGATGAGGAGTTAGTGTACTGACCTCAATGTCTTCTAAAATTTGAGTTGTGCAGTGTGGTGGTTCTTACACTAGCTTTACAAGTCAGGGCATTTCAGGGAGAGTAGTACGTAAACATATCCATTAGTACTTCCTTGAAGAGAGCATGGAGGGGGTGCTGGTCACCTCTCTGTTGTGACCAGCAATAGGACACGAGGAAAAGAAATGAAGCTGCTCTGGGGAAATTCAGACTAGATAGGAGGAAAAGATTCTCCACTCAGTGTGTGGTCCATCCTTGGAAGAGGCTTCCCAGTGAAGCGGTTGTGACCTGACAGAGCTCAAGGAGCATCTGGGCAATGCTCTCAGTCACATGGTTTAGTTTTAGTAGTAGTCCTGAGATAAGCAGGGAGTCAGACTCAATTATCCTTATGTGTCC
>WAAG01071294.1:0-16052 GCA_013390105.1 Tichodroma muraria | reverse complement strand
AAAAAAAGGAGAGCCCAGAAGAGAAAGTTGGGGGGTATTTTTTTTTTTTTTTTTTTTTTTTCCCCTGGGTAAATACAACAGTAGTACATAATTATAATCAAATTATCTGTTTCCTAAGAAACTATATTTGTAAACAAATGTGTTTTCTGTATTTGCGGATGCAATAAACCAAAACCAAATGATGCACTGAGGTAAAAGACATATTCTGGGGTGTATTTCTACNTTTTTTTTTTTCCCCTGGGTAAATACAACAGTAGTACATAATTATAATCAAATTATCTGTTTCCTAAGAAACTATATTTGTAAACAAATGTGTTTTCTGTATTTGCGGATGCAATAAACCAAAACCAAATGATGCACTGAGGTAAAAGACATATTCTGGGGTGTATTTCTACCAGTCCCACTGCTTCAGAAAATAGGGGTTTAGAGTCTGTCTTCTGTTCCTGTATCTCCATAGTTGTAATGTCTCCCACTTTTCTTTCTTATTTTCAGCAGTTTCTGTGACAGTGTCACGTAGTAATTTCTGTTTAGTGATCATAATTGTTAGCTTGAACTTGTTCAGTGTTTAACAAATGTATACCCTACAAACATTAATAGTAGATTGTGCAAAACTGAGGAAATGAATTTATTCCTATTTCTATCTGCTTTGAAACACATACTGTAACTAACCATTATCAGTTAAAACATGAACACTTAAAAAAAATAAAAGGTGGGGGAGCTGAATTTACAATCCATAATGTAACCAAGTGGGAATGAATGAAATACATATAATACACATTTCAGAAGCTAGATGCTTGTTACAATATGAGAATTTTGCACTAATGATATTTTTGTTATGAACGAAGTTTCATTTGTAATTATGAAAGTATGTGTGTTGCAGCTAGTATGCATGTATACATTTTTATAGTATGTATTTCTTAAATAAACTTATCATCTGAGAGTTAAAATGCCTAAAATATTGAAGTAAACTTCTGATTCAGGAAGGTCCTGGAGATGGTGATTAGGTGCCATAGTTGTAGGCATATTATAGACACATAAGAGAAGATGGGTAATTTAAGGGGGCTGAAGACTTCTCAGTGCAACAAAATGCCTGCTGCAAATAGCAAGTGGGCTTTGAAGAAATTCCAGTTGGCTCTGGAAGATGCTAAACTGCATCTTGAAAAGATAATATATAATATCCAGTAAGTTTCAATAAAGGGCAATTTAAAAAAAAATAACCTAAGTTATAGTTGTAATAAGTCATGAAAAATATGTGATGTAGCAGTTGTACATCAACAAGCTTGTTTCATTTCAGAAATGAATGTCTTTTCTGAGGCTGTCAAACATTTCCAAATGGGAAATAATTACTCAATACTAATTTCTACCAAAAGAATAAGAAATAAGCCAGCATTAAAATGCTGATTTATCTGGTAAGTCTCACCCCTGAACAGATAAAACAGTTAGGGTGGTGCTGGAAACCGAGTTACTGTCCAGATTGTGCAGCACACTGTCTGATTTTCCTGAGCTTTTTAAAGAGATGTATCTCTCTGGTATAGATCCCTGTGGTCTACTTACAGGGAAATTTCATTACCATGCTGTGCGGTCCTCACCGTGCTGAAAGTAAAATATTGGATTGACAGGTTCTTGTTGTGGAGCAGGGCTTATTGATGATGGAAAGACTGATTCAATCTCTAATCCTGAAGAACGACCTGCCACCTGGAGTGATAGTATACAGATGGGTGCAATCTAAACTCTCCTTCCGCCTCAAGTTGCATTTGGCTGTAGATTAACAATGTGATTCCATATAATGAAGATGGTTGCTGGGTGCAGTGGCAATTTTCCATTACTGACACGCCATGTCAACAGTTCTGACAAAGCTGTAAGGACGATGTTTAAAAGTGCTACATCTGGCTGGGATGGTTGCCAGCTTATTAACAGCCCCATTAAAACTACCTGCGGAGATCTATGCTGGGAGGAGGGAGCACAGAGCACATCCCATAGTGCAACTATCTGTGCTGGCATAGTAACAGTCCGACAGCACTCACTCGGGGTAATAGTGTTATGGTGGTAGAGTAGCAGCTCTTTTACAGTTTTATTTTGGTGAGGGAATATTTCAAAGCTTGATTTGTATTGAGTCCAACTCCTGTGGCCTTACTCAGGCAGATATACCACTGAAGTGAAAGAAAACTTCACATGAGGGCGGAGTTCCATCAGTAAATATGGAAATATTAATAAAATCAGTTCCATCTTGATTTTATTCATATTTCCAATAAAAGGACTGTGAAGATGTTTGCACATATATGTATACATAAATAGCCATTATTTTTAAATATCCATTATTTTTCTTTCCTCTTGAATGACTGTGCAAGGCTCCCAGTGAAGCATATATAATATGAAAGGGGTTTAAGGCATTTTTCTGAGTAAAGGGCCATGCTGTCCCAGAGGACACTGCAGAAGGCACAGCACATTTCCTGGTGAGACTCCCCCCATTCCTTGTGAACGCAAAGGGAGCGGTTGCCAGTATAATGATAAATGGGCTTGTGATCCTAGCTCTCTATAAGCAGTTTCTAGTACAAGTTGAAACACTCTCTCTAAGTTCAGTACTTGAATGCTGAAGGAGGTTCTCACACCCTATCTCTTACAAATCCGTGTAGCGTCTGCCATAATTCACTTCTAAGCTGTCTCTTCATGTATGCCCAGAGGATCTCTGCATACTGAGCAATGCCTGCTTACCATCCATGTAGCCTGGGAACCCAAGCCTGGAGCTTGTGGTGAGGTTTCCTGGATGTGCTTGGCACTGTGCTGCCTCACCAGGTCTGCCCTGGAGGGCTAAGCTCGGGGCAACACAGAAATACCAACAGCACCTCAGCCTGTCTTAACCCGTCCTGTCACTCTTGGCACCAGGCATCACCTTCAGGGTGACTTCAGAGCTTGCTGATCCTGCCATGAGAAAAGGTGCCCAAATGTGGCCATCTTATCTTATGATGGTTATGTGGTCAATGGTGTCAATAAAAAGCTGGAGGCTCTTCGTGTCTGATTGTAGTAAGTTCATTTCTTTGCAGCCTGAAGATACAAGTCTCTGGGTGCTTTTGTGTGAGAGTGGTGCTTTTTGTGCAGGCTGTGATCTGTGCCACTCCTGCTTCAGCTGCCTGAACAAGTGGAAGAATTTTCAAAAATTTGGGGCAATGCAAGAGCTCTTGACATTTATTACACATGGAACTTTCCACATGTGGCAGAAATAGAAAACTATGTTTAGAACAAGCAATATGACTTCATGTCTGTTATGCCATATGTTTTTCCTCCTGCTGCTGTACCAGAGAAAAGGGATGTGGAGTAACCTGACCTCATTCTGACCGTGGCTGTGTTTGTAACTCCTTGGGGCTCTTACAGCAACATGAAGAATTTTCATTCTGCTGCACCGTAGAATAGACAGATAAAATACACATCTATCACAAAACCTGGAGCAAAGGGTGTACAGTTTTGCAGCTGAATCCTGCATAAAAGTCTGACATGTATACTCTGAAACATATATTGCTTCTTATTTAAAATTATTTTTTTTTAAATAACCATGAAGCTATTGGACTTGATATGAGACTAATATCCTTATGAGACTAATATCCTTATGAGACCAATAGACCTTGTATATGATAGCAATATACATGTAATGCCTATGTTTTGAGTCATGAGTTGTACCTGAACCAAGTAGGTCACATGAAAAGCTCTGTGCAAAGACAAAGGATGAAACACATATAAATTATAATTTGACTTGGAGCTTGGCCTGTGTTCTGTGCTTTAGAAGTAAGAATGAAAACCAGTGAAGTCCAGTCATTTTGTAGTGCTCAGTTCACACTTTGACTCATTTAATTGTCTGGTGACAGCTCAGAAGTAGAAACACAAGCCTGTGGAGTGAACTCTGGCTTGGGAGATAGGGTTGATCTGACAAATGAGCTGCCTGAATTTATTTTTTACTCACATACTGAGATAGGCATAGGTTTTTTAATCCACTTTAGGAGGAGAAAGGGCTAAGAAAAATAATGAAGGAATGTAATAAAAAATCCAGCTTTCCCACCTGTACTGAGAAGTTCCAGTGACTGAATATCCTACCATGCTCTGTGCACACAGTGTTGACTTAAAGAGGTGCCATCCAATTGAGATGTTCCATAGGGAGTGTGCAAAGATCTGTATTTACATGACTTTGTGGGACTTTTATCTGCCTATACTAGCAATTTAACTTCATACTTTCAATGTAAGTATATTTACTTAGACGGTGTTGGAGCTAAAAAATTACATTATTTAAATTTAAAAAGTAAACACAAAATTTTATGCTGCTATTTTTGCTATAACTACCCCTACTTTTCTCATTTAGAAATGGGAATAATCAATTACAGTCCATTTCACTTTCAGATTCCAGTACTTGGAATATGCTTTTTTATCTTTTCTAAAACTAGAAATATTTTACCTTCTAATGGAGAAGGAGGAATCATCCTTATCCCTCTCAAATACATTCCACTTACATGTATTTTTATGAAACTCATTTGTATAGAAATTAATATTTGAGACAAATCTGATTAAATGGTGTCTCTACCCGAGAGATATATAAAGAATAGAATTGCAGGCTCAGTTTGCTTTTCCTTCAAAAGAATCTGAGATTGTCTTAGCACCTGCACCATAAATTATATGGTTAAATCAGTCACTGGTACAATTGCACTAGGTAGGTACAATAGCACCTGTGTTTAGGTACTGCTCATAGTAATGGCTGAGATGAATTGTACCAGTCCCATTAGTGCACTGTCTAGCTACAGCCAGATAATTCCTTTCTTTTAGAATTAATATGATCTCTGTTTCTCATAGTAGGTCAGGCATCATTTTCATTTCTTTTTCTATCCCTTCTCAGACACTTATAAATAATGATGGCTCTCTTACATTTCAGAGTCCTATTGTAGTTTCAGCTGTCTTTTTCTTTCTTTCTTCTTCAATGAGTTTGACTCCTGGAACTCTCTGTTCTTTGCCATTTCCCTTCAATTTTTGTTACTTAGCTTTTGTTTGGCTTTGCACCTTGCCTCATCTTGCTGCTTCTCATTTTATTTGTAGTTCTGGATCAGTTCCTTCACTTACAGTCATAGTCTTTTCAGGATGTGGGACTTCTAAAAGCCTTTTTTTCTTCATGGTCTACTAGCTGCAAATTTCTCTTCTTTAATAATCAGCTTGTTTTGTCATTTTGTCTATTGAACTCTATCTTTTGTCCTACTTATACAACCTCTAATGTATCTATATAAGATTTCCTCTCATTTTATTTTCCCACCTTCCACTCTGGGATTGTTTATACTTGAGACTAAGACAGGTAATGCACTAAAGCCAAAGCTCATCATAATCTAGATCCACATAGATATATGGCTGGTAGGATGCAAGTGTCCCTGCATTTAGTAATCACACACTGCCTAAAAATCCTTGCTTTCCATGTGACAGTTGGTGCCTAAACCCTCTGGGAAAGTCTCCTCAAGAGCAGGAGGGATATTTAGTAGCAGCTATTATAGCAAAGCTGGGTTCTCCTGACCTACAGGAGTTTCATCTTGCTGGGCTGGTACTAGAGAGTTGAGTAAACCCGACTTTTAGGATTGCCTCAAAGTCAATGCCTTAGTATGCATTTGTAAAATGGGCCAAAAATTTGTAGAATACTTTGTCTAAGTATTGTACCATCTGAGGTGTCTGTGCCATCTGTATATTGATTTTAACAGCCTTTGATCTACAGAGAATTACAAGAAAGACTCCCTTCTTTCCAGCCCTGAAACAGACACCAGGTAGAAATCTTACTCACTGTGTTCTTTTATCTCATTTATTTTCTTACTTTCTCCTCAATTCCTCTGCCTATTTTTCTCAGCAGCTGTTCTGACATTGTCCTTGCTTTGCTCTTGCCTTTCTTTTCTTCCTCTCTTCTTTTTTAAAAAACAAAAAAAACCCTCAAGTCACCTTTCCAGCCACCATATGGCAAGTATTGGGCTTGGATCTGTAAAGGAAATGTTATGTTGTTTTTACAAGGATAAATGTTCCCAAGAGCTATGTAATTTCCAGGTGTTGATGGGAAGAAAAGTACTACAAGTAATGGTGGGACCCAGACATATTTTTGAATAGATTTCCTTACCACTAAAGTTTTTGAACGTAATGAGCATGTTGTAGAAGATCAGTAGTTAAAAATGCAAAACACAAAGAACTGTAAACAACTTTGATGGCCTGATTAATAATTCAGTAATACTGGAGGTTAAGAGACGAGTCTATCGCTTCACTTTAAAGACATGTAAAAGAAATAAAAAAAAAAGCAATTTAAGAAATCAGTAGGGTGAAGTAAACTGAAAATACTAATTTCTAGCATATTTAGAATTTATTGTAAGCAAAAAAGCTATTAGAATGATCTTTGGGCTGAATAGATAAATAATATCTTAAAAGAGACTGTTAGGGTAATACCTGAAAGGGAAAGATAAACTAACCAGCAAAGACAGGTACATCATGGATGTTAGCAGCTGTTGGGGTTAAGTGGGCACCGTTAGTATTTAACCTGTTAGACCTTAAAAAGGACATTGGATCTAAAAAGCCTTGAAGAACTCCAGGGTGGAGATTCAAAGGAGGTTTCTAGCAGTCCAACATTCTGGAGCAGTCAATTAGTGATAGCAGGGAAAGACTTCCCACTGAACTTTCAGATAGGTTTTGATGAGGCTTCCTCATCAAACACCCACTTACCTCACTCCTTTAACACTTTTCCAGCTAACCTGTATTTGTCTTCTGTGCAGTCACTCTTTGAAGTTAAGATCTCGGACTTGCATGTCACAGTTTATGTTCACCGAACTTCAAGTGTTCTTCCTTTTCCTTTTAACACTTGAGAAAGAGCAAAGCAAAAATCAAAACTATAACATGTCAGGGATGCAGTGAATGCAATTTAGGAAAGAATTTATTTTCAGCTGAAAGATAAATATATTGGAACAACGTAAGGCCCCAAACAACTTGCTCGATGAGGCTTTAAAAAGGGCTTTAAGTTGCTCATCTACTCTGAGTTAGATGCACAGTTATGTTATGAGTTCAATATTCTCAAGAAGCCAAAACAATAAAAAGACTTTACTGGCAACTTTAGAAAATAAAAAAAACTTTGGCAAAAGATTTAATGAAATAACCAACACAAAGCACTTCTCAAAGCATTAACTTGTCCTATTCAACTTAGTGAACTCTAAGACTGTTTCAGTAGCTAAAAAATTCTGAGAAGGGGGTATTAGAAGGAGAAAGAGAGAAAAGCAGAAAGAATATAGAAAAGGCCACGTATAACTACCAACTCCTGGTTTCCAGCAGTGTTCAGCTGATAGAAACTCCAGGAGGAGGTAAGGTCAAGACACGTGCTTGCCTGGTGTTCAGCCTTTAATACCCCTTGGCCTTCCTGGGCCCTTGCCCCAGGTGGGATTTCTGCTGATTTGGCCACTCAGGGGCTGGGTTAGGAGCTCCAGGGGTGGGTGTGGAGCACTGCCTCTGCTGTGCCAGGGATGGGCAGCACTGCCAGGCTGGGATGCAGGCTCTGGGGGTGGGGTGCACGGGGCAGGGCACTGCCTCACATGGGCAAGACCCAAGCTGTCCCTTCCCCCACACACGTGCACCCCAAAATGTCTCGAGACATCAACCTTTCCAGTCTCTCACAGAAAGACAATTTTCATTAATAGCTTCCACCCCCAGTGTTATCTCGACCACGTTGTGATTCATGTTTCTTGCGATTCCTCCTCCTTTTCTATTGTTTGTCCAGCATTAGGTCCATGGCTGAACAGTGCTGTATCCCAAAGGTTTGTATTTGCAGGGAGAGACATGGGCACTGAGCCCAATGCTGCTAGAACCCCATTATTACCATCTACGTTTCAGTCACTTTCCAAACTGTGATATAGATTGAACACCTCTCTTTTCTGTTCCTGATGTTCACCATAATAGGGTTTAGACCTCCCAAGAGCAAACTTAGAATTAACTATACGTGCCTCTGGAGTGTCAGCTAAGACCTCCAGGGTCAGTGTGCCTGTATCACCCTCCAGTTTCTCAGTGCTACCATGTTATGATGTGTCAAGTACATTTCTATATGGGACATCACTGTGACAGCCAGACACCATTACCTGGTGTCTGGCTGTCCTAAAATAATTCTGACAAGAATCCAGTGCATGGAAAAACTTCATTCTTTAAATAAGGTTATCTAAAATGAATTTAACAAATCAGGACAGAAAAATGTAAGTTCTGCTTTTAGCACTTCTCTGAAGAGATACCAAAATTTTCTTTCTATTTCTCTTCCTCTCCGCCTTCGTCCCTGGAGAAGGCCTTCCTACCTTAGGTCTTAACATGGTCTTACTCTTCCTGTGCCCTTGTTCTGTTTGAGATGCATTCTGTACTCTGGCTTAGATCTAGCTGTTCTTCACAGGTGCACCTCGTTTTCCTGACATCCACTCTTGCTTGTCCATCAGCAGTTTCAGCATCTTCCCTGTCATTCAGGCTTACAGCTCCTGTGTCAGTTTGACACTCTCTTCCCTCTTTGCAGGGCAAGTTGTCACTCCATCATGTCACAATTCTCTAACTCCGTCTTTAGCTTCCATGACTGGAACTGTTATTTGGGATTTAGTTGTCTTTTGTCTCAAGCACTGTGGGTCTAACACCAGCTTGCATCCCCTGCAATTGTCCCAGGAACATTTAGGAGACCTTGGCACTGTTTGGCATCCCTACACTGCACATTTTTTGTCTCCCACAGTTTTCACATTTCATGTGCTTCAATGGAAGTTGTTACACTGTGGGACTGAAAACTGGCAGACAGAGGCACTGTGACTCATTACTAAATCTGTTGTGCTGGCACAGGAAACCCGGCAAGGTTTTACTGTCCAAGAAACCTGGGTGGGTTCAGTGCTCTCCCTGAACCACGGAGTCGGTGTGCATCACTGGCCAGGTGATTTTTTTGTGAACAACAGGATCCTTTGTAGGATCATCTGATCAGTTCCTCTGACTAGAAAGACATTTGTATAGTTCTCTGGCTTTGATTTAAATGATACATTATTTGGGGGTTTTAAGTGTTTCGGGGTTTTGATGTCTTCAAGAACCTATCAGGGAAAAAGAAAAGTGCCTTTCCTAGTGGGGGGTTGAACATTATTTCTGGTACTCACGATGGAGAAGTTCAGTGTCTGTGGTGTGCCTGTGTAATGCTGCAGTTACCGGTGTGATGGGACAGCCCGATGCTGTGCTGCAGTTGTGGCCTGAAAAAACAAAGGCCCTCCTATTTCTTTCTACTACTGTTATGATACTTGATCAGAAGTTGCTGTTCAGCTGGTGATTCTTGACGTAATGCATCATCAGCATAAGGCTATTTACCATTGTTCCTTTCATGGTGAGATTTCATGCCAGCCCTGTGACTGTACTTCCCAAGCATCGCAGCACCTAACACAGTGTTAGCTGCTATGACACAGTCTGAAACTCAGAAACACTGAACTTTTGTTTATTGTTTGTTGAAATGTTTCAGAAGCCTGACATGGACTATAAAAGCTTTCACAAAAAGTGACTGTTCTAATTCTGTAAGGTGCAGCCTTCCAAAATTCACTTCTTTTTGGTCTTAGAATGCTAAATTACTGTTCATCCTTACTTGACTGATTTAAAAGGTTGAGAACTACAAGATTATCGATGTTTTATTTTTTCCAATGTCTCTTCTTTATTGCCTTTTTTCTTTGTTATCTCTCCTCTTCCTAAAGTCTTAATGTAATCCTCACCCCCTTCTACATGGAACAAAATGCAATGAGTTCCCTTGACAGTAGTTAGCACAGGGCTCCATAAAGAGCTGGCACAAAATTAAAGCAGCAGCAAAATTTTGAGTAAAAATATTGCATAATCTATGGATATAAACAGAATATATATTTTTAGCATAATTATGAATGGGCCACTCCCCTGATGAAACTTCAGTAAAGAAACTTGAGATATTTATTATCAATAACCAAAAGTTATATTCAGTTAAGATCCCGTCATTTTTTACTTTTTTTTTTGCCTCTGTCGCTTTTTTTTTTTTGGTTTCTCTGTGTGTTTCATTCTTTCCTGTAATTCATTTCTAAGGTGGGTGACTTCTCCACTGCAGGGTGAGGGATGGTGGTGTGCGGATAAAGATTATTAACAGCCTTCCCAACAGTGAATCACTTTAAAATCAAGGGACTGTTTTCAAGACAGGGTGCTTCTGTGAACCCAGTCAGGAGCATGTTGGTGGCTATGAGGGGACCAGTGGCGTGTTCCTGGAACCTGTGATACTGAGAGTCAGCAATGGCAGAATGATTGCCAGGTATGTCAGGGAACCACTGCCCTCATCCAAGTGGGGGTTTAAGGAATGCCATGCAGTTTCCTAAGTTAGGAATGAGAAAACATTTGATATTTATGCATGGCAAATGAATACACAATGCATCTAAAAACTCTTGTACCTATATTTCTGCATGTGTAGTCTCTTCCCTGGAGTTTACTCAGGTGTTTAAAATGCAGCTGCCCAAGTGCTGTCTGAAATGATGGCAGCCAGATCTGCCTGGCAATCAGCACATCTCATTCCTGAACATTTTAGCTGGAAATCCTGTTTTTATCTCTTCTTTAAATGTTTACAGCTAAAAATACATATTCATGAGGGAGAGATTGATATTAAAACTTCTACAGGCCCATTTGTCATGGCACTTCCTTGATACGTAGGAGATAGTTTCAGTTCCTTCCCTTCTTGATTCCAGCCAGGGTCTTTTGGCTTATCAGCTGCCATTCTCATGTAACAACCCCAGCTGAGTATGTGGCATGGCACAGCACAGCTCCTCAACAGATCTGTAAATCTGAATGTCTCCCACTGCTTTGCATTCAGTATATCATGGTATTATGTGTATTGATGAAAAGACAGGTAAGAAAACAAAAGGGAAGCAGAAATTATTAATGGTACTGTGATATTAATTTCTATTTCTCAATTAGTTTCATATTTCCTCAGAGAACTTATTTGGCTGGATTTGACTATTCTTCAGGAGAAACATGGCAAATAATAAATTTACTACTAGCCTAGGTTTGCCTAGTGTACCAGAACCACAGAAAACAGGATGGAACAGCAACAACTTGCTATGGCTTAGTTCTGAATTCCAGCAGAGCCTTGAAATTGGCCATGATTTCTATGTTCTTGGGTGTTTGTTTTGTTGTTGTTGTTGTTTTTTTTTGCTGCTCCAAATGAGTGCGAAGAATTCCTTCCTGTAGTTAAAATATATTTTGAATAAGCAGGTGTTGATTCAGACAAATTTGCAAACTAATTTAACTTCCTGGGATTTCAACTGTTGAGGCACCAGGGGAAACATTTAAAAAGTGCTGGCAACAGTAAGTGCCTATAGATCATTATTTCAGATTGTTGTTGTGGGAGGAAATGTGATGCAGTGTTTGGTTCATCAGCTAAAGTTCTATTTTAAAGCATCAGTCAGGCTCAAGGAGATCAGACAGTACCCAGAAAGATCCCTTCTGAAACCCTTTAGTTCTTTAACTCCATGAAAGAATAGTTGGAAGCAAAAAATAGACCATGCCAGATGAAAGTTGGTATCCTGGCATAGTTCCATAGTTCCTGTCTTAAATGAAGCGATACTGATTTACACAAGCTAAGTGTCTGCCCTTAAGTTGATTGTTTAGAAGTCATCCTGGAGTATTTTCATACTTTTCAAGGGGAAGTTCAGATGGTCTTTAAAGTCTGCGACACTTTAGTAACTGAAGTGTAAAGCTGCAAAACAGTTACCAAGGCACTTTCTTTTTAAAAATTGAACTCCTAAGAAAAATCAAATGCTACAAAATAGCTTTATAGCTAAAAACAGTTCTGTCTTAGTGATTTGGAAAGTTCAGGTGCTGTGGACTTAACTATTTGTATTCAGGCTGTGGTAGGCATTCTGCTATTAACAAAGAGAATTTCTTTCCGCACTGCTGATGGAAAATGAATTCTTGATCAGTGAATGATGTGTGATCAGGCAGTTCCAGATTATCCACACTATTATTATTTATCATGGCATCAGAAGAAACCCTTTTATGCTGTTTCTAGATCAATTAGAGTGATGGGGTTTTTTTTTATGCATTACCATTGAAAAGTTTCAGTCTTTCTAAGAGAGAAAAGAAAGGCTTGAATAAGTAAAAGAACATTCTTATTTCTTTTTGCTTCTATTAATTAGCCTTTTTAGTAATTTTTTAATGCATGAAGTCTTTTTGATACGCAAAGTGGAATTACAGAAATGGTATGCAAGTCCCGAAATTCTGCACTGGGAAACGTGCAGACAGACACACCAGGAGTTAGAAGAACATATGACTTGACATAAAAGGCTGGTGGGAGAGGGGACAGATGATTTCCATCCCTCTTCCCTTACAGCATACTCTAATTAGGACGCAGATAAATACATTAATCTGTTAGATAAATAATACGTTATTATTAGACCAAGCAGGAAAGAAAGTCAATAAATCAGGAAATCAAATGGGATTCAATGAGGAAAGCAGATGAAAGGAACTGAGGTAGGGCCACCCAGATACGTTTTGTCCAGACCTCTTGAAATAGAAAACCATTCTATCCCCAAATTAAAAAAAAAAAAAAAAAAAAAAAAAAAAAAAAACAAAAAAAACAACCTAAAAACAAAACCAGAAATCAAACAAACAAAAACACAACAGAAAAAAAGCACCACCCAAAAACCCCAAAAACACTGGTCTATTTTTCAATCATTCATTTTCAGAAAAAATATTCTATTTCCATAAGCCTTTCATTACTATGTGATTGCACTGCCAGTTTTTGGCAGTGGTACCACTGTCCTAAGTAAGTAGTTTTTCAAGGCCCTCAAGTGATGGTGGTGAGATTCCTATGACACTGAGCAATTGGGGGGTTTTAAGCTACGGCCACCAGTACAGATAACAGCATAATCATCATGCAGCTTGCAGCTCTGTTCATGGTAGGATTTGATGCCATCTTTCAGGACTTCAATCAGTTTCAGGGCCAGTCATGAATCAAAGAGTTATTAAACATTTCTTTTATTATTTCTACAGATATTTCAAATATCACTGGCTGAGAAATCTTTGCTTCCTGATCTAAAATGAAGCATACTTTGCTGGAACACATACCTTTGTACTGGGTTTGACAGGGACAGAACTAATTTTCTTCAAAGTGGATAATATGGGGCCTTGTTTTGGATTTGTGCTGTACACAGGGTTTGTAATACAGAGGTGTGGAACTTGCACAGAGTCAAGATCTTTTCTGTTTTTCACACCTTCCCACCAGTGAGTAAGCTGGATCAGGGGCAGCTTATTCATGGGGTTATACTAGAGCACCTCAAATAGTGTGTGGCTTTGCTGATTGAACTGTGTTTATCTCAACCCACAAGTTCTCCTACTTTGACCCTTCCAATTCCCTCTCCCATCCCACTGGGAAAGGAGTGAGCAAGCAGCTGTGTGGGGCTGAGCTGTTGACTGGGATTCAACCACAATGATTACCAAAAAAGACCCTTCATCACAGTGATTTTCTGTTTGGTGGAAAGACAAAGATTTTAAAAATTCCTAAGCTTCTCAAAATTTATTGAAATACATACCTCTTTTCAAATCTATGATCTGATTGAAGTGTTTAGCCAAATATCCATTATCCAGTGGAAAAAACTGCCACTTTTACCCATCTTCAGATTTTTCCTGTCTTCATGGAGGTAAGTGGTGTCAGATTTTAGCAATCTAGAATTCAAACCTGGTATTGAGAAAGAAGTTCATCTGTCAGGTGCTTCTACAGCCTTGCAGTTCAAACAAATTCCTGTTTCCACTTACAAATTCACTTCCTTGATACCATTCATCCACCATGAGCTCTTGTAAAGTTCTCCCCTCCTAATATCTAGAATTCACCATGCTTTCACATCTCCTTTTGTCATCAATTTTGTCATCATTTATTGTGTACACATTCATTTTAGTTATGAAAAAACTGAAGCAAGGATAAATGAAATAACCCTAGGAATAGCTAAATGAGAAAGATAACTCCTAGTCCTAATCCAATCTACTGATATATTTGTTGTACCCAGGATTCCTAGAGGACTGAGGAAATATGCTAAAGACTACATTGACAAAGTTGACAGAAGTTCAAAGGGCAATTTAACACCAATAGGGAGAATAAATCCCACTCTCCTTGTGTGCTTTCTCTATGAAAAGGGTTTTTGCTTAAGAAACCTTTCAGCCACAAAGTACTGCAGACTTGGGAGAGCATCTCACTCTAGATATCAGTTTGTTCTTTCATGCTTTCTAGAAAGTTTCACTGGTTGCTGTCAGACATCAGGCTTTTTGTTTGAGAGTAGTGTTGCCGTTTGTATGCTACCATAAGTTCTTTTGTGGCGAAGTACATTAATCTATTCTCAACATCAAAGCAAGTTAGCACACCATCTTCCTGCCCTGCATAGACATGACCACACAAGCATACACTCTGATGTTTTCTCTTTGGAGAAAGGACCTTGCATGCCTTTCTATAAAAAAAATATGAAACTTTGAACTTGAAAAAACTGTAAGCAGATTTTGGAGAGTCGATGTTAGGATTTCGTTAGAAACGTTTCCATTTGATGTGGATTAAAGAATCTGAATCCATAGGACTGGACACAGCACACAGCTGATGTTTCATGCCTGAGACTCCCACCAGGTGTTTCCAGCAAAAGCCTGTCCCTTGCCACTCGATCCCTCCCCCACAGACATGGGGGTGCTGTTAGGTGTCCCAAGGCCATCTCTACTGCAGGCTGAACCAGACCCAGCCCAACCCCTGCTGCAAAGCCCTTGTGCAGGAATGTTGGTGAGACTGAGCTGAAAGCTTTGTCTCTGTGCCAGGGCATCATTCTATTACATAACTGCAGAGACAATAAGCTGCATGTGCTAAATGCAAGTCATTAATCGGGTAGGTATGCTTTGCATTTGCCATGGACTACAGAGGATCACTAAGGTGAAAGACTGTATTTTGGGCTTTGGTGTTGCTTTTTGTTCTGGTTTGTGGGGGTTTCTGGTTGATTGGTTGGATGGTTGGTTGGCTGTTGTTTTGTGTTGTTTTGGGGTGCTTTTTTTTTTTTTGGTTTGGTTTGGTTTGGTTTGGTTTGGTTTGGTTTGGTTTGGTTTTCTTCCCTATGGGATGACTCAGAGAGCCTAATTTTCTGAGAGCAGCTATTGAAGTGCAAGTAATTTTTTTTTTAACTTTACAGAAAGAGCTATTTCCAGATATTTTCACTAGGAAAACTTCTGGAAAACAAAGAAGGGAGTTTTGAAGTGAGCTGCATGTAGAGTTTCTATCTCTTCCTTCAGACCATTTTTTCTTTCTTTGCCTTCTTTCTCTCCCTTTTTCTTCCCTCCTATCAGATCAGAGCAGTAATGGCTTCACTTGAGTTAAATGGGAAGGTATTTGGCCCAGGTGTTAAGTGTGAGCCCATGACAAAGTTAGTGATGTTACCTCAGACTTTCCCTGTCGGTACAAGGAATGAAGTTTCTAGTCTAGTCTAGTCTAGTCTTCCAAAACAGAACAGTCACCAAAAAGAGGGATATTTTTTCTGAAGAACCTAATAGATTAAATGCACTATTTAAATAGGCTAAATTTCTCACCATCAAATTCTATTTTGTTTGGCAATAAATTAACTGTCCTTAATTCAAATTTGTTTTGCCTTTGACATTAACTAGTAAGTGATTTCCTTGCGCTATTTAATTTTATTTTCTCCTCCTGTCCTGTTAAGGAGAGGGAATCAGAGTGGCTGGATGAGCACTTGGCAGGCAGGTTAACAAGGTTAACCCTCCGCAGAGCACTTCAGGAGCCCTGGATTTATTTTAAGATATAAGAATATTGGCCAATTGAATCACACCATATCAAGTGTGATCATACAACTTGTCATCCACTCGTAAAAAAAGAGAAAATAATTTATAACATTTATACCATGTGGTACTTCGGGATTTGTTTTGCTTTGTGGGCTCAAAGCTCAGTGTCTTTATAAAACTGATGTATAGCTGAGAAACATCCTCCTTCAGAAGAAAGGGTATCTGTATGGATATATAGATGAACATTATATATATGTGTATATATA
>WAAG01071286.1:83043-126972 GCA_013390105.1 Tichodroma muraria | reverse complement strand
TGCTGTAATTTTGACACGACTACAGTACAAAGGCTGTCATAGAGTTCAGGGATGCCAGTACCTGTCCTCCATGACTGCAAATCCTTTCTCTGTCCCTCTTATCCTCCATCTCCCCTCCTCTCTCTCTTTCCCTCTCCTGCCATACACACATCCCAGGTCAGCCTGATTTATCAACATCAAGGAAGAGTTATGTTGGTCTTTACATCTCCGTCTGTCCATCTGTGAAATAGTTTTCTTGTCACAGACATTACCTGAATAGCAATTTAACAAACAGTAAAAATGCAAAAGCTATTTCACACACACATACTAAAAAAAATCAAAGTGATTAAATCTGTTATGTTTTCTCTTTAGCTCACAGTAATACCGGTGAGCATTTTAAAACTACTGGAAATATTTTTAAAAGAGGCTTTACAAAGAAAGCTCTCTCTGTTTTTTGGAAACACTGACAATCCTACTGTCATTATCAGAACTTCCTGTCCTTGGCCAAAATATCTCCTCCCCTGTGGACTGGCCACTACCCTGCTGTTACACACTGGCTGGGAAGGTGAACTCCAGCAGCCCAGAGAGCACAAGAGAGCACCACTTGTGAAAGGGCTGTAAAGCATCTTTACTAAACTGAAGAGCCCATGCAAAAAGATCCTGTATGTACCCGCTTTTATCTAAAAAGATGTTGCACTTATTGTGTGCCGTGCATGTCAAAGTTGCCTGGATGGTATAAAACCTGATCTTGTACCCAGTTAATTTAGTATTTTGCTCCTTTTACTGTCTGCCCTCTGCAGATCTGCATGAGCTTAAGCTAGCAAACTCTGAAAAGCATTTGACCTGGCCTGTCCGAAATGTCTGAGTACTTAGCCAGACCACCAATAGCAAAGACACCAGTATCAGCTTTGGTTCGGTTTTGCCCAGTGGTTTTTTCAGGGGTCGATTTAACTTCAGAATCAGCACTGTGCACACTATGCACTAAAAACTGAACTTACCAGCCCTTGGACAATACACCAACATTACTCCCTGAGTGAGAACCCAGAGACAAAGCCCTTCTTGTCATCAATGCACAGTGCTTTCTCCTGAACTGGAGTTTGTCAAGTACTTCTGACAATTTGAGGATAACACTGTCATGTGTATAGATATTTCACAAGCAGAAAAAAACCTACCTGGGATATTGTATTTGCTACCTGTTCACTCTGCTCATGATAGGTGTGTGACTCTGAACTGTGTTTGGCATCTAACATCTCTCTTTTGATAGATAGCGGTCTCCCAGCAGCTTCTCTGAGCCAGTGCAGGCAAGGAATGGGCAGCACACGTTCATCAAACTCACATCTGCTTTCAGTTCCCATTTATAGATATGGAATCCTTTCAACTGGACATTAATCTTTCTCTGCAGCAGCAATTAGATACTTGAGACAGATCAGAACAAATCAAATTAGCTTTATTTATTAAACAAAAAAAAAAATGAAGGAGTAAATAAAAAGGATGGCAGACCATCCTGTGTGCATCAACATAAAAAGAAAATTAAGATACTGACATACAGGAGTCTAAAAGCTTTCAGGTGCTATTTTCAAAGCCTCAACTGTAACCAAATAGCAGAGGGCTCTACTGCAGAATGCCTCATGGATTATTGTAGCAATAAGGTATAATTGAAAGGATTATCATGAATGTAATGTTTCCCTTCCAAAAATTCCAGGAATGCAAAAATTAGTCTCATGTGCACTGCGTGACTCATGTTTTTAATGCTGGAGCTTCATTTTCACTCATGAGGAATTCAAGCTCAGGAAAACGTTACTGCAGAAATTCTCATTTAATTGACAAAGAAAAATCTTTATTTTGCTACAGTTAAACAAAGCCTAAGAATTGTATCTTTGGAGAGACAGTCTTGGTTCAGCTTCAGGCAATGGATATCCTGCACACCAAAAAGAGACACTGCCATCCCTGAGGGATCAAATGGATTGCCCTGAAGAGCTCAAATTCTACAGATTTGGTTCAAACCAAGCAGAGCAGCTTCCTCTTGCTGGACTTCCCNCAAACCAAGCAGAGCAGCTTCCTCTTGCTGGACTTCCCCAGCTTAACATGGCAGATAGCTTTAAGCAAGCAAGGTAGTGGACCCTGCCACATTTGCATGGAAATTAGCAGTAAAACATTTATAAGTCACAAGATAAATGGACTGATCATGGGGAAGGTACACAACTATCCACCAAGCCCCTGATACCCTCACCCTCCTTCCTCAATCTGCGTTTTTCCAAAAGTTGCTTTTATCTTTTACTGAGGAAACATTTCAACATATTCATTAGAGAAAACTAGCACTGCCTAAGTGAAGAAGAGTTCCCACCACCTAGATTACATGTATCAGCAGCATTCCAGGGTTGTCTTTTACAATGGGAGCTAAATGTTAAGCAGATGAGAAGTTTCATGAAAGAATATGTTGAAGAACAGGAAACAGAGTTTTGCCATCCAAAACCAAAATGATCCTCATCTGCTGGTGCCATAGATCATAAAGCTGATCATCTGCTCTCATCCAGAAAGCCCCATCCCACGCTGGGCTGCCTTTGCTGCTGGAGAGCACTAGGGTGGGACAAGCAGGTCTGGAGGAAATGTGATTCTGCTGCACGCCTTGAAAAGCTGTGCTGCTTTATTGCCTTTGTTCTCAGCATCTGTTCAGGGTGTCCATGGGTGGGATGCATGGGAAGGAGGAAGACACTTTTTCCAGTGAACCCAGCCAACCTCTCCTTCAATATTCAGAGCCGCTCATGCTGATCCTTCAATCTCCCTTCCTCAACTCTACATACACCTGACTAATAACAGCAGAGATACCATCTGGGGTTAGCTCATTACATGTTTATTACTCCTTTGTTTATTTCTTCATAAATATAAACCGCTGCTACCTGTGCAAGCCTGTGCATCTAGCCCAGTTCTGGTGAGCCTTAAAAGCCCCAAATTGAAAATAGCCTAAAGATGTGAGAAATCACAGCCAGCATCACCGCCAGTTAGCCAAGGTATGGAGAGAGAACCATTGCAACATGCAGCATGTAGGGTTGGGTTTATATTTAAGATTTCCTGGCTGGAAGGTACCATGTTAGCTGGTTAGATGTGGTTATAAATGGAAGCACCTGCTGACATTAATCACAGTAATTTGGCAATGTGGCTACCAATGCAAAATTACAAAAGGGACAAGCACCTTGAAAACCTAAGTCCAGTTTATCATTGGCCAGATCTTAGCCAGAGAAAATTACCTTTCCTCTGTGTTCTGTGATCTCATGCAAATGGAGATCTGAGGAGGAGAGGGAGGAAGGGACCATGTTTTTTTTATTTGATTGGATTTTTCATTTGGTTCGATGTAAGTTTAAGAAATATTAATCTGCTCCTTCATTTAATTTCATCTGTACCACTGGCCAAGAGAAACGCACTAATTTATAAGTTGAAGCAAGCCTTGAGATAATGTCACCCACCATTCATCCAAATTTGTCACTAGCATCCCATTAAAGCCATAATTATTTTTTAATTAAAACTAAGGAAGCTGGCATGTGTGTGCCTACTTTATACATCTGTTATGGGTTAAAATAGCTTTTAAAAAATGTTTCTTTAGACCGCAGTCTTTTGTGGCCATGGCCTATGCCAAAGAAAACGCAAACTTGCTTATTTTCTCCATGGGGCGCAACACTGCCTATGTGTGCCTGAACAGATTCGACTGGCCGTGAAAAGAATTCTAAATAAAACACAAACATGGAATTTGGCAACGCCACAGAAGCGAGCTTAAGACTAATTCCAGCATGCGGACGGCTCTCACACAGCAAGTCTGGCTCCACTATAAATGAAACCAGGCTCTGTAAAATCGCCAGTAAAGTTTGAGTTAGGATTTAAAGAGACAGCACTCTTATTCCAAGGTTTAAGGGAGAAAAACACACACGTCCACGCGCACACACATAGCCCAGCTTATTAAGGAGATTCATGCTGGCTCAGTAAGTCCGTACATTGCAAAGTGTGTTTATTTTCAGCAGTCATTTCCATATTAAAAAATGTGAAGTTAAAAAGAAAAAACCACAAAAAAGAACAATTTCACTTTGGACTTGTGTTTTAGAAAAAAAGTGCAGTAATTATGACTTTGGGGACCACTGGCAGTGACGGCTATGAATGAAGGATCTACCTGATGGAAAAATTGAAATGTTATATATAAAATAAGAAAGAAATAAGAATGTCTAGGGTAGAGCAGGCGAAGGGAAAGGTGCAGATGGGCAAAAGCTCCATGGACAGGGTGGCCTGGGACAGAGCATCCTGTTCCCATCAGACAGCCAGCAAGCAGGATAGTGACTCACTGAGGCTTGCTGGGAGGGAGCTATATGCAATACAGCTCCATGCTGCTGTGTAGATGGAGAAATCTAACCCTGGGGCAATGATATCCCCTGGGAAATACCTCCCCAGCAGTGCCAGCCAGTCCCAGAGAGCAAAGACATCTGTGAAGAAAGAGTGAGGAGAAAGTGAAAAACAGCTTTCGCTCATCTTTACCTATTAAGGAGAATACAATTTTAAGAAATCTCAGTTTATAATCACAAGGCACAGTCTGACAAACTTAAACAGAAAGGGCAAGAAGCAAATTATTTAAGCAGTGATGGTACTGCCTCCCACACTCTTGCTCTCCCTTACAGCTCTGAATGATACCAGGTCACTGAATTAAAATTATATCTCAAGTGCCCACCTCAAAACCTGACCGTTGGGTTTTTGCTCAAAAAGGAAGAGCAGAAGGGAAGATTTGCTGGCTAGAGAGCTCTAAATATGGGAAGAGCTCAGACATTTATGAGTGTGCTCAACTGCACTAATGAACAGTGACAGTGGTGATAGAGGCAGGGGCAGCATGGATGAAGCTTTCACAGCACTCTTCGTGGAAAATGGGCAGGGAAAGTGTGAAGGAAATTGGGAAGGAGTTTTCAGCAATCTCACAGGATCATTTTACAACTATTCTTTGTATCTATTGATAATGATAGTGAAGTGTTTGGCTTCAATAGACTGTGGAGCTTTTAAGAATCTAACTCAAATTTACTGCGGAGGAATTAGTTCCATTTGAAGAGAAAACAATGAAAATAAAGAAAGATTGATGTTTTTTTAATTAAGGTATACAGGAAGGTAAAGTTACTCACTAGTATTGTACTCACAGTATGTCCAAAATGTCCGGTAATTTTTATGGAAAAAATTCCACAATTCATTACAGGTATTTAAACTGTTGCTTAAATTCCCAGTTTAATCAACAGTTCACACATTTTTATAAAGGATTTGGATTAATCAATCCATAAATACTCAGATCTAATTTTTGGACATACATTATAAGCCTGTCTGTGATATAATAAATTAACTTACTCTCTCTGTATACATTCAGAAGTGATGAAAAAATAACCCAAAACTGTTAGAAGATGCAAACTGAAAAAAAAAAAAAATAAAAAATTCCCCTGCAGGCAGAAGGCACTGGTGCTATACTGAGGTCTTATGAGATTCCACGGATTTTTGGGTTTTACTCTCATCACTACGGACAGTTTTAAATTATATGCATTTTTTAACAACATTCTGACTCTTACTTAAATCTCTGTACATCCTAAAATTCCACAGAACCGTGTTCACTGCTGGAAGAACAGTATAACACCACTGAAGTCAGAAAACACCTCACAGGAAGATGCCCAGTCGGGCATCCCTAGGCAGCCCCTAACCCATCTCTCAGTGGACTGTTGGCATGGCACAGCACACCCTGGGAGCTCCACGTTTGTCACGCAGCCGTGGAAGAGACATAAGGATCAGGTTTAGATCCGTGCCTCACGTGAAGTAATCTAGGTCAATACGGGACATGTAAGGAGACAGCCTGACACACAGGAAGGATGGGATGCTTCTCTCACATTGCCAAGGGGATGTACTGAAAATAATACATTTACAGTTGGCTTCAAACGGCCAGGTGACGTTTAAACAACAACTAAAGCAGGTATGTTGTGCAAACCAGATCTTCTCTAACCAGAGGCCCTTTATGTTAATAGCAAAGACAGTAATTTAGAAAGCACCATTTCATAGCACAATTCCAGCAACTGTCTCCCCATGTCCTTGCTTTAGTGCCTGCATTAACCTCATTCCTGAAGTCCCAGGACCTCTGATTCATACAGCTGAATTCATAAAAAATGCAAGCCTTCGCTATGTGGGATTTTTGCCTGCTTCCTTCCAAGTGCATGTTTTAGTGTCTCATTGAACCTGGCTTACCCAGCCCGTGCGATGGCAAGTTACATCAGCTGGAACAGGGGCACAGAGAAATGGCCTGATTAAAGACAAAACAAGAGGAAAATAAAGATACCAAAGGCATGTACCATACACTAGCCCAACGGATTTCTGCACGTACTGCAAAAATGCTTGGAAAAAGCCTGTCCAAAAGAAGGCAAACAGCATAAAAAGGTATGTTACTAACAGTTGCTCAGCTGTTTACTGCTCAGCGGAGGACCAACATGCAGAACACAGGAATCCAGTGGGGTACACATGAGATGCATCAGCATGGCTTCTTTGACTCAAATCCTGTTCTGAACATAAAGCATCCCATCTGAGCAAAGAACCCTTCCTTTCATCTATTTTTATGAAGCACTCAGAAAACAAAAGGGCAGAGGTCCTCTGAATTAGTTTTGGAGGGACACATGGTAATTTTTTTGCAGTTCTCTGGCCTAAATCTGAGCCATCCCAGGAATAAATGATCCAATTCCTCTAAAATAAATAAAATAAAATTAAGTGATTTCACTACAAAATGTACAACACCTCATTGTTCCTTCCACCTTTCCCAGTCTGGCTTGTGAACTAAAGAACAGTTCTCATCACAACTACCTACACCATACACCATAGCTTGCCCTACTTCCTCTGACACTGAGCATTATATTTGTGCACGAGAGATTTATCTCTGTTCTCACAAAGTGAACAGGCCAATTCACTTCCTGGCTCAGACACACAAACACATCCGCACGAATCTGACAGAAAGCGAGAAGAAAAGTGATGACAAAAAGCTACTGCTGAAGGGGCAGGAGGAAACTCCATCCTGAATATGCCAGGTGAGGCTGTACAAGTGAACTGTTTAGCATATGTTATGTACAAATGAATAGCATTTGCTGAGAGAAAGAACGAATAATTACAAACATTTATGCCTTGTGCATGTGTATTAAAAAAAAATAAATAAATCAGCTTTTAGGAAGCTAGTGCATTGCCCAACCAAAAGGCAAGGCACCTGACAAGCACTACCCCTAATTTTGTCGCTTTTTAGGTGATTGCTTCCTTCCTTCTCTTCCTGCAGTTGATTTCTTCTCTTTTTAGGAAGTGTTCACCAAGAGGCATTCAACTCTCTGAAAATGGATGGGAAAACAGCGGCAGCAGGGAAGAGGCTGGTCCCATCCTGCAAACCATCCCTGGCAGTTATGCTGCTGCAGAAACATGAAAGACATTCCCGTCCCTTTGCTGAGCATGGACACACACCACGTTACAACTTCAAAAAGAAGTCTGCTCCTCCTTCAGTCAACCAAGGTGTTTCTGGACATAATGGCTGCTGAGAGTCATGATGGTGCCCAAACCTTTCCTACTGTGCCTAATTAAAGCAGTCTTCACTTACACCAGTGTCTTATGGAAAGTACTGACATGCAAAAAGAAGACCTTAATTTGTTTGGGTCTTCTGTCAGAGCAGCACAAACCATGTCATCAGTGGTGCCTCTTCATAACCAAGCTACTGTCTCCCTTCCAAACCACCAGTACTCCCAAATGTTTAATGAATCAAGGGGGGAAAATTGGGGTTATTACTAATGGGAACAAAAAGACACAACAAGGCACAAAAAAGAAGCCTTGCAATGAAAAAAAAAAAATGTTCAATGAGATAGAACAGAAATGTCCTTACCTTGCTTCCCAATAAGCTCCCTTGTTACCCCATCTTCCACCTGATACCACCCAAGCATGTTTGTGGTTTAACACAAATGGATCTGTTGCTGCATGTTCCCCTAGTCCTTACCTATACTCTGAAGTCACCTCTCCTAATCCAGCCATCACTCAGCAAACTCCAAAAGGACAAAAATTCATTCATTCCAGTAAGTAAATTATAAAATCACCTTCATCCATCTTGTTTCTATATTTTTAAATTTGATTGTGGCCAGAGAATTGCTAGCTGGGAATTACCCTTCCCCCACTCACATACACCCTTTAAAAATGCAAAATCTAGCCCTCTATTTCAATATTTCTGATGTCAGTGACCGGTGTCGGCTCTCCCCATACAGTAACTGCTTTAAAGCGCTGCATACAGCACTGCATTAAAAATTAATTACACATGCTATTTTATTGATAGTGCATAATGTAATGAGCACCAGCTGTGCTAAACATCCAAACTCCTTTTTAAGACAGCTATAAAAAAAGAAAGAAACTGCACTTCCAAATGCTTCTCCTGTCAGAGGAGAAAAACAGCAACATCTTGGATGGATTTGAAACAGGATTCTTTGATTTAGCTCTCCATTTGGAGCGTTTGAAGAGTTCAGACTCTCCGGCTCACTGTAGTGGTATGCAATCGAGTTAACTCTCTCAATGTTGGAACCATTGTCCTTACAGCAGGCAACATTGCCTTGAACCATTTCGCCCCAAAACTACCAGATTCAGTTCCACCCATTAATATCGCAATTAAGGGCTTTTCTTCTTTCCTGGGATGTCTAGAAATGGCAAGCATCCACTTTAAGCACCTTTAAATATCACTATTGCTCCTGCTGGTTCTTAACTTGACATAATTAGGACTTACAAAGTTATAGTGATCAACCATCTGTCTAGAACAAAGCCACAGCCATGCTCACATTGCCAGCGACCCTGTCCCATGCAGCACCCTCATTTTAGTCACCTCTTTGCAATTTTAAGGTCTCTTCGCTGCCTCTTGACAAACACGCCATTCAGTCAAAAAAAAACAGTCTGTGATCCACCAATTTTGAATTTGGATCAGATTTTAATATCTAGTGAGACAGGGAGCTGCATAGACAGCAGGTCACATATGATTTTAATACTTGGATAGATGAATGAACACAGAGATTGATAGGTGTAAAGATGGATGCTTGCACTCAGACTGATGCATTACTCTTTTTAGTGTACACATCTCTCACACATCCCTGCACTTTGTAAGTACTGTCCACAAAGGCAATTCTACTATAGCATGCATTAAATATTTCACTAAAATAAATAAATACACGTAACCATGACTCATAGGGACATCTTTCCTGAATGTTAGCCAGTATTTTATGCAAACCTTTATGCAGCAAAATGAAAAGATACATTTACAAAGGCTCTCAGGGAAACTATAGACCTTTGTCTGTCCTCTGACACTTATACCAAATTCTTCTTTCTCCTCTCAAAAAAGCAGCCAGTGCTGAAGAGAAATCAGGGGGGGGTTGCACCTCTTTTTTTATTTTATTTTTTTGAGACTCCACTCAGGAAAAAAAGGAAGAGTAGAGTATCAGCCATTGTCCTGGGACATGATGAGTTAGAAGGATTTTGCTGGATGAGTTTGCATTCTCTGCTCTGATTACTGTTTTGTTTTCCATTGATCCTCCTGTGCTAATAAAACCCAGTCTGGAGTGAACAAAAGCTTGCTTCTTGTTCAAGTAAGAAATGTGCCGAGTGCATACCATATCATTAACATAAAAGTTTTTGAAATAATACTTCTTTTTAGACAGACTGTATTAATTGCATCAAGCTTTTTACAGCAGGGTGGTCTAATCTAGCTCTTCTCATTGGCTGACTTCAGTTATAAAACCAACATAAAATGAATACAGTGATATAATAGATGGAGGGAAAAATATTCTTTTAAAACCTATGATTTAGTTACAGGGACTGTTTTTATCTTTACTGTCACCTCAACCTCTGCCAAGAAAACACCAGAGTAGTTAAATAAAGCAGTAAGTAGAATTTCAGTAGCCAAGTAAATTGATATTAACTTTACAAGATGACTGTGATTTTCAGAATATCCTAATGACTAACACAGCTGATTCCTTGAATTAGCAGGAGCTTGTTCCTCTCTTCCAAGATATGGCCTCATGCCTTCCTCTATTTTAGACCTTAAATTTCACAGCCCTGTCCATTAATCACTGCTGTCCATGCCCACTTGCTGTTTTTATACATGCAACTAAGTATCGTAATTGCTTTCCACCTCCTTCTATCAGCCTACATGTGGGAAGGAAGCACTTTCACTGGTTAGATGAATATATGTGTATTGGACAGATTTAATTATCTTTACAGGGGGTATATAAAACCCTCGCTCGTAGGCCCAGGTCCAAAGAATTTGGACTAGGTATATATCTGAATGCAGGCACAGGGGATAAATTATTCCGTGTGCCATTACAATCCCCTTTGTCTTATGCTGATTACAATCCTCTTCTTGGGGCTTTTGCACCATAGTATCTTCAAGGCAGGGACTTTTTTCTTTGGAGAACACACTGTAAAGTGCCGTGCACTTCTGCGCTGAGATTTTCAATGCTCATTTCTCGTTAACTTTAATGGGAAATGGGCATCCAAATCTCTTAGGCAGCTTTGACAATTTAAGCCTTAATGTACAATATTAATAAATCAGCATCATAAAAAGAGCCTTATGAAGATGTATTGTGAAAAAATAGCTCCACAAAAAGCATTGCAGTATGTGTGCATGCACACAGGCATATACTTTTCTTTACATAATTACGTCTCTCAACAATCATTTGCATGTCTCTGTTATGCAAAAAAAAAAAACTCTGTGTGTTTTACAGTTACTCTGAGCAGTTGCAATTCATTGAAATGAAATAAAGAGCAGGCTCAAAAAAAGCACCCTAATCTGGCAAGGGGTAAAGCAAAATGAATGCTTTGCCCACTTATATTTTAGATCCAAGCTACACAACCCTGTGAATTTCATTACTCTATTCCAACTTCTAATTAAATAGCCACTAAAAATATTTGAACGGGATAACCCAATTCAACTGACAAAAGCTTCTGAGGCAAAATATATAAATAAATAAATAGACTGAGAGAGATTGAACGAGTGGTTGAGATTTCTATTAAAATCACATAAAACACAAGGACCTTTACTTGCAAATTCCTCATCCTGGGGTGCCTTGCACACAAAGAATTAAACAAAGACAGAGAAGACCACGATCAGCCCTGGCTGAGCAGCACAGTGGACATCCAAGCAGACCTCCCAGCACTATTTGCTGTGATTGATTCTATCAGCAGCACATTTTCTAAAGATCACTAACAGCTCTGGATGATGCAGCACGACTTCCTCTGTGCATGACTGAACACTACTCAGCACCCCAGACAATCACTCTTATCTAGGTCGGAGATTTCCAAAAGCAGTTTTCACACATGTACCCCAAATCCCACCAACAGCCAGACATTTGGATTCTCCAGCACAAACTGCTGTGAGGAACTCTTGAGGGCCTGGTTTGTGAGTGCCCAGCAAAGATTTTGGAGTACCTGCAACTTCAAGCCATCAGAGTCACAGTCTGCTTGAGAACTGCATGGAAAATCTCCAGGTCCTGAATTAAATAAATGCTGAAAAACAGGAAAGGTAAGAAATGATGAAGGATGAGGGGAGGCGGGAACTGCTGATGGCTTTTGTTCAAAGAAGTAACCAATTCCTCAGAAGCAAGAACAGGGCTGACAGAATAAAAGGCTAATCAAGTCAGAGAGACAAGCTGATCTCTAAAGCTGGAGCAAGTGACTGTTGTAAATGTCTGTATTAAAAAAGAGGGCACAATGCAGGGATTGTCACTAGATTATTAATCAACACAAAGAACTCACTTTTCTATAATTTCCACAAAACATTTTGGGCAACAGAAAGATCTCATAACCCTTGCTGTGGGGTTTAAGCCATGTCTAGGCTCGCGTACAGAGAATACTACAGGAGCTAAGAAAGGGTTAAGTACACATAATCTCCTTTTTCAAGAGAAGAAAATGTTTCTTTCAAGCAGACCTTGACCAACTACTGTCATAAACATGTAGCATGCACTTTGATAAAACCTATTCTCTAAGTGTTGCAGACTGCAGCAGTAATTACAGGAAGCCATGATAACAGGTCTCCCTCTCCACAGAGCTGGCATCGCTCTCCCAGCAAACAAGCAATTCCAAAAACTCACAGCACAGAACTCCAAAATGAGAACTCCAAGTACACAGAGTACAAAAGTCTTACCTTCCCCACATTCTTTAATAAGTTATTCCTTCCTTCCTTTTCTATTTTTAGGTGCACTTGCTTCCATTCCCACTAACTGCTGGCATCAGAAGCAAGAGGGAACCAGGGTATCCACTTCAGTCTTATAACTACGTGCCTCCCGAAGGCATGTACATGCATACTACACAGTGAAGACAGAGGACAGCAAAACATGAGACCAGTTCCAGTTTGGTTTACTGGGAGGAGAGAAGGCAGGGAAGCTTTCTGACTTTCTGATCCAACTCTCACCATTTGCAAGAGCCTGTCTCGACATCCGTTTCAGGCCTGTTGGTCAGTCTATCGAGGCTGATGAAGCAGAATTTGATTAAAACAGCACCCCCTGCCACACTGCATGCAGCAGCTTGGATAAAAAATTTAACCAGACCCTGGATTTACTGATGGCACCTCACCACACAGCACATTGCTACAAGCCCAGAGCCTGTGTGCCAGTGCAAGAGGATGGGTGCAGGCTGAGCATGTTCCAAGCAGCACGGGAGCCTTCTCTGTGTGCCCCGAGCTTCACCCAGGATCTACACAGCACCCTGCAGAGCACTCTTAGCCTCCTCCTGAAGTATGTTATCTTTCAAGACCCAGGGTCTCCAAGATACAAATTTATATTTCTTGCAAAACCTTATATCTCACTTTATTACATCAATTAGAGATGTACAGGAACATTCTCATGAGATACAGCATACTGTAGCCAAGTGGTACCAGTGCTTGTGGAAGGAAAAAGCTAGCACAACAAAGGTTTGCTAGCATAGGGGAGAAATGAGGAGCCATTTCCTAAAGGCTTTACTTCTGCATTGCAGTTCTCTGAATCCTTTGGTCCTCACGCTTTACTTATCCAGCATCATATAGGGAACTCCTTATTAAAACTACATGCACATTATCATGAATGACAGCTGTGGGGTTTGGCCCACCACAGTGAGAGTCCATATACATTTGTGGATTTTGCCACATCTGTATTTTCTCTTAACCCCCCCCCCATTTTCACCTCACCAGCCCACAGTACAGCATAGACTGAGTCTTGTAACTGAACCATGCTCAGAAACACCCACTGATTTCAAAGAGATCACTGGGTCTGAAATTATGGGGTCTGGTGACAATATGTCCATGTTCTCTTTGGCTAGCTTGGTGTGCCTTCATTTTCACATCACTTTCCCCTCCTCCTGGTGATAAAAGTCAGGCATCCAAAAGGAATAAAGGAAAAGAAAAACTGATGGGGTAAGAGGCCAGGGATGCATGGTGAGTTACCAAGTAGCATTTTCTCAAAGCAAGGGAGAAAACAGCATGGAGCACATACATCCTGCGTGCACATGGATGCGGAGGAGACCCTTTAATATGAATGATTGAGGAGGAAGGGCAAAAAAGAAGGAAATAAAAATACCTCAGATGTTAAATGTTATCCAATTAAGCTTAAAATAAACAGCCTAGAGAGATGAAATCTTGATACTGGGGTATCACATTCTGCAAGGAGTCTCAGACATTTGTTCACAACATGGCACAAATGGCCCAGCAGTGGCTGCAGGTGACAACTGAGGGTGGGCAGGCAGGAGGGGAGGGATGAGGAAATGGAGGGAGTCGCATGCCCTTTCCCACTCCCTATCCTCTTCCAGGGTGGAGAGGGAAGGAGGAAGGAAAGTGGAGGGGGTGGGCGGTTAGGGCATTTTCTCTGCCTTCCCCATGCGACCCAGCAAAGGCAGCTCTCCCACAGTAAAGACGACATCACTTGGCAGCACTACTGACCTTCAGATAGCAACAAAAAAAAGTATTTCTATTACCTGACAACTGACAATGACATCCAAATGTGCCTGACGTCTCAGTCTGAATCTCAGTCTGAGTCCCGCCAACTGAGACTGCACGTGCACCACAGCAGGGCAGGCTAAGGCAGGGCGGGAGGGAGGCCAGTGCGCGGAGAGGTGACGTGATCACGGATGTGTGAGGGTGGGAGGAGGCAGCTATGGGAGCCCCCGGCAGGTTTGCAGGCCTGGACGGCCCTGGAGAAAAAACAATAGAAAAAACTGTCAGTCGGATCTAAGTTTGAAGGGACAGAGGAGGCATCAAACAAGCGAAGTGGGGCCTGGCTGCCTAACGCACAACACGCTCGGTGTGAACCCCTCTCTGGGTCCAGCTGAGGCTGGCGGGCTCGCGCTGGGTGGGGGAAGAACAAGAAGAGACCTGGAGGACCTGCGGACCCAGGCTGAGGGCCTGCGTGGGCATGGAGCGGGGTGAAGGTGGGGGATGGCCAGCCCTGGCACAGAGCAGAGCCGGAGTCGGCGGACGTCGCCACCAGCACTTGCTCAGGGACCAAATCAAAAGGGGGATAATTGTTTTATGGCTGTGTTAATGCACTGAGCCGACACAAAACTGGGCAGGCTTTCTGCTGAGCCACTGCTGAAGCGGGCTCCACACACCAGCCCGGACAAAGTGCGGTGACTTAGAGCTCAAATGGCTTCAGAGAGGTGCCAGGAGCCGAGCTCCCAGAAGGAAGCCTTGGCGGCCATGTGCTGCCTTCCCGCTTGAGCTGCGGCCAGTTGTGCATTTTGCATGCCCCGATTATGCAGGCTGATTCCCTACTGAGCCTGTGAGGAAGGGAACAACCTTTTTCCTGGTAGCTAAAAGATGATATTGTAACCTCCAACCTTATTATTTATTTTTAACCCCTCAAGGAATCACTTGCCATTTAAAAGCTGTATTTAAGAGTTTTCTCCTGCTCCACTGGAAATGCTTGCTCCTCCTGGCACTAGTCCAAACTGAATTCTGTAGGTTTGAAAAACTAAGATAGAAGTCTTAAATATCGGTATACAGCTGCACAAATACAGACACACACACACAGAATCATGAAGGAGTCACATTTTTGGCTGGCACAAAATAGCAAAGTTTAAAGGAAAGCTGAGTGAATGGCACCACTTTCCGTCCATTGGGAATCCCAACCCCTCCACTTCAAACTATCCCTGCCATTTAGTTATTAACTAAAGGGTAGCTACTAATCAAGGCCAGTTTCTAAATGAAGATATGTGGTGGAGTAGTCACCATTAAAAAGTTGGCATTTGCCAACAGTTACCACACAGTGGTAGATCAGAAACCACAGTTTCCCCCTGTATTTAGATCAGGAAATATGTGTGCTAATTTTGGGGTACCTTCTGGCAAATGTTTTCTTTCTAAATGGTGGCATCTCTGGCTGTTCATGAGTGTGCACCTTGCAGACAGATGCAAACGCCATGGCAGCAAGCAGAAATATTTATCTGTGTTCCCTCCAACCCTAGAAAAAACATTTCCTAAAGGAACCTACACCGTGGCAGAAAAGAATAATATTTATCCATGCTCCTTCTGACCCTAAACATGCAACATTTTCCAAGGGAGTCTCTTCACCTTGAGAGTCCCTATTTGGAAACCAGGCCTGCATGTTGATCTGACAGCTACACATGTGAGGCAAATGGGGATACTTCATCCTTGGCACAGCATCCAGCGCTACAGTCTGCAAGGACTGCGTTTGATTTTGGCGTTTATCTTAAATGGCTAAGAGACCACCAGTGCAAAACATTTGTGTGAAGCTTTTGCCAAAACCACAAGTGAAGAGTCTAAATTCCCTGTGTAAATACTTGAGCTTCAAGCATCGAGGATAAAATTTGTGCTGTTTTGTGAGGACTGGTTTTAAATAGAAGCCATCTCTGTGGCTTGTGGGACAAGGAAGGACTTTTTATTTTGGGAGCTCTGTGTTTGACTTTTGTAACTCTTTGATCTCTCTGGAAGTACTATACGAGCAGGTATGATAACTTCTATCCAGGTCATACCTACATTGCATTTCTGGCAAGACAGCGTGCTGTGCATGTGGAAACAGATGTTGGACATGGATTCTATGTGTGTAGGCACCACTCTACTGCCATTGTGACAGATATGAATAACATTTGCTTTTTTCATGGAATAAGGAAAGAAAAATACAGATTCCCTCCAATGACTTAACAATTGTATCTTACATTCCTAATATAACAAAAATTGCTAGGCTGTGTTGAGGTGCCTTGGCACTTATCCTTGCTTGGAAATTCATGAGCTTGAAATGAGGATTTAGAGTAGAATCACAGGGCAGCTACATCTCAAGTTACACTGAGTGTGTCTGTGGTGTCACCAAGACCAAGAGCACAGGTCTTGCAGTCACTTGGCCCTCTATATATCATGATGCCTTACTATGGGTTTTGAAGGAGATAATCACACAGAGAAGCCATATGAAGCCCACCAAATGCATCATCTTGCTCCACTGCATGGGCCTTTTATGTGGAGGTCTGTTGGCCCTGGCACACAACACTGCTCTGAGGGTAACAGTCTCCTCCCTAGCCCTGGTGTGTCCCACACGTCCATTGACAACTAATCTAAAGCATTTTGCACAGCCCTGAGGTGTGCAAGAAGATGCAAAAAGCTCTCATCAAGGAAGGCCCAGATCTTACTCAGCACATCTCTGGTGTGGAAAGGGAATAATGGTCTCAAATAGGAGGTTTCTCACCATCTGGTCAAAGCGATCCTGTAAGAGCCTCCCAACAGTGCTACTGGGGGCAAAACAGCAATCTGTTTTAACAAGCTACCTAACAATTTTACCAGAAAAACTGTATGAAACAGATGCCAGTGAATGGATGGAACTGAAACTGTCACTCAGAAGTTCTTCTTATTGTCCTCACCCTGGAGAAGAGAGTCTCTGGGGAAAACTTATAGCAGCCTTTCAGTACCTGAAGGGGGCTGACAAGGGAGCCGGTAAGGGACTTTTTACAGGATATGTGATGATAGGTACAAGGGATTAAATTGAATTAAATTGACAGAGGTAAGTGTAGATTAGGTTCTAGAAAGAAATTCTTTACTGTGAAGGTGGTGAGAGACTGGTATAAGTTCCCCAGAGGACTTATAGAGACTAGGTTGGATGGGTCTTTGAGGTGACCCTGACCATGGCAGGGGCATCTGTTCCAACCCAAACCATTCTATGATTCTATGATTTGATGTAAATTTGAGGAAATCTAAAAATTGCTAACCTAATATCACAGAAGAAAGGATTGGTAAGGGAGAAGAAGAGTGGACCAAGAGAGACTGGAAGATGATCAGGGATTACCACCAGCACTCCTAAGTCCAGCACTAAGAGACAAATGTTATGCAGTTGCCAGACCAGGAGACTTAAGTCTGTCCCTACAAGCAAAGTCAAATCAGGTGATTCCTCCTCCCATTTACTACCACTTCAAGGTTTACTGTTTACTTCTTTGTTACTAATCAGGACAGTCCTACAGAATCAGATCGAGAGGAAAATCATGAAGATGGAAATAATATCCAGTAGTATCAATAATATCAAGGGAGGGAGAAAAGGAGGGGTCTACCATTAGGTACATGATACTTCTTCATAGCTACAGAAAAAAATAACACTTGTATTCAAAAATACTCAGTTTGTATTCTCATGTATATTCTCATTTCATCTCTTCAGCCCCTCTCTGTGGGATCCTATGTGTGATTTTTATCCCATAATGGGTCCATTTAAAGCTGAAAATTAAGATGGAGGCTCTTCAACTTAACTGTTACAGGTGACAGACAAACACAAAATGAACAAAGATAAAAAGAGAGATAGAGATAGGTAGATTAGACAGACAGACAGACAGATAGATAGATAGATAGATAGATAGAATCTTATGGCAGTGCTGAGAGTTTTTTGCTCAGCCCACACAGCAACAGGCGAGGGAGTGGAGCTGATACCTGGAATTCTACATCCAGTCAACCACATCTCATTGCATAGAGGTTTTAAAGAGAAAACACACCTGCGAGGCCCTGACTGCCACTAAGGGAATAGCCACAATCAGCACTAAAGGGAAAGCAAACCACAAGAACTGCAGTGCAATCTTAGAGGCAAATATCCCATCTGGATGGGGAGAGCAGGCACACACATGCAGCACTGTGTCACTTGGGCATCCCTGACACGATGTGTGAGGCTCGATTTTCCTCTTGGGTCAGCACTGGGAAATCACTCACCTGCACTGCAGATCTCAATTATATATTCTGCATTCATTCTGCACGGATGCAAAGAAGAGTTTTGCACATAGCATGAGTGTGAAACACGCACTGGGACTGTCACCATGTAAATAAAACATCTGCATTGCTGATGGTAAAGGAAGATTTTGTTCTGGTGCATTAAACAGGCTCAATATATCCTCAGAACCTGTACATGGCAGTAGTTCACAGGTGATGTAGACTCCAATGCACCACTAAGAGCAATTTTTTTTTCTCTCTGCTATTTTTAAACTTGCAAAGAAGAAAATAAAGTAAATTGGACGTGACCCCAGATGGAAAATGGAAAAACCTAGATGAACCTGACAAAAGCCACAATCAAGGCACAAATTGAATCCCTTGTTGCTCCTCTCCCAGAGGCTAGGCATGACTGGCCATATGATATGGTGTATGTAAAACACCACACTCCTCTGGCACATCTTCAGAAAAGCCCCTAAGCAAAATACAAATAAGGAGCCAAAGCAGCACTCAGAATGTCCCAACTCATCATGGTTTAGACCAGGGGAAGCAATCTTAAATTAAGAGACCTGACTTTACATCTCATGTCCCATGTAACTGCAGCCACACATAGCTGGTGTGTCCCAGGGGGGTTGTGTGCTTGGCTGGGTGGGAGCCTGGGTGTGAATCTGTGTACAGGAAGACAGGCAGGTGCACAAGCAGACGTGTGAGCTGCTTAACAGGGCACGAACCAGGTTTTTCTATGTTTCTCTGTGCCTGTCTGGTGATAGAAAATCCAATCAATAGCTGGTTTGAGAATAAAGCTCAGCTCCATTATTAAAAAATTCTCTTTCAATAAAAAGAAAAACAGCTGTTCAAACGGTGTATGGCTACAAATTTGGAGTGCGAGCTGAAGCATCATCCCCTGCCCTGTGCCCGTCACGTTCAGGGAAAATACTGCAGATTTGAGGGGGGTTTTACATGAACCATTGCAGCAGGTTTCCAAAAATGATAGACAAATCTATCCATTAATCTCTCCAACAGATTTTTTCCAAGCTTTTTCTAAAACAAGTTGTCTTATGCGTATCACACCCTCTCCTGTGGACTGTTCCCAGCTGATAGTATCGTGTCTCTGCCATATCTCTTTTTGCAGACACCAACAGGGTTGGGAAGCAAATACACACAAGAACACATGTGTTCACACACAGAGACACACTTCCAAATACACGCAAGCACAAACACTTCCAACAGCAACCAGCAGAGCAATTCCCACACCCTGCGAGGGGCAGATACACACAGCATCCCTCAGGAAAGGCAGAAGGACTCCCTGGTGAGGGCAGACACACAACTGTACACACTCACACACAGAGTCTAGCACTCAGCCAGACACACCTGCACACCAGCCTTCACCTCTCCCCCCAGCACACCAGAATGGCGGTTTAGGAGCAGTTTCCCCACACTGATTGTGATGCTTAGGCTAAAACTTTGCTCAAGCTGGAAATGCAAAAGTTGCACCAGGGAGAGAAGAAGGAGAGCAGGGAAGAGATTTCTTGTTGTATTTTGCTCAGGGATTTTTTTTCATTTTGGCAGACAAGGATTCCCTTTGAATTGATACATTTCTTTCTCCAAGAATTTCGAATGATAATGCATAAATGAGTCATAGATCAAGAACAGCGACGTGGTGAGCAAGGAGGAGAAAGAGTGCGAGTGAGGGGCACTGGCACAGAAATTTGACAGTACCCCAACTCCCCCCCTTCCTCCCCCCATGCCAAGACATTAATTCTCACAAGTCGGAGAAAATTACTATGCATGAATGCAAAAAGCATGATCAGGAGTAATTAACATGGCTTCATATGCAAATTTTATTAATGCAGAAGTACAAAGTCATTATGCAAATGAAACTTACGTCAACTCTCTTGACAAATATTCATTTCTAAAGCTCAAGTTTCTCCCTTCTAATTTTTTTTTTTAATTTTTGGTGTAAAACCAAAAAAAAAAAAAAAGTGATGAAGACTGCTTGACAAGTTTGCAAAGTTGTTTTTCAACCAGAGAAATTTTATTCTTGCATTGTTGATATATTTTTTTTTGTTGTTGTTGTTGGCAGGTACACGACAGCTCATGGAGGAGAGCGGGAGGATGGGGGACGCGGGCTACCAGCAGCAGGCAGCCAATCAAAACGCCAGCGGCTGTAATGAGCGCGATTGATGACTGTTTGGCTTTACTGCAGGGTAATGAACTAGAATCCAGTCTGAGGAGGGAGAAAATATGAATATTCATGAAGCTGTGCTCCTGCCTTTGATGATTAAAGAAATTTTTAATATTCAAATAAGCGCTTGCCAAGTGATTAACAAAGAACAAGCACGCAGGAATATGGAAATGGAGCTGTGGAAGATTTGGGAGTCACAGTCTGTGCAGAAAAGACAGCACAAAATTTCATAAACAAGATAGGCAGATAACCTAATTCAAATCTGAGCAAATAAAGGGGGGAAAATCACCTTCTTTTTCATCAGTTTGGATATTGTATCAGTCACTTTGTTTCAGAGTGCAAAGGAGAATAAAATCAACCGATGCAATAAGACAGGAGGAAATATCCAAACCCTGAGAAACACAACCCAGCAATTACAAAGTAAGAATCCTGGGTGAGAAACCGATAGGAAAATGATGGCTAAGTCCACCGTCTGCTGTGGGCTATTGCTTTTCAAAAGCAGGACCCTGCCTGATGCTGAGAGCCTCCTGGCTACTGAGAATAGCCAACTTGTTGTATACAACAGGCAGGAGTCAAAAGTATCCTGAAATCGCCAAGACCAGTCCCTGCTGTTAAATCCCTTTCCTTGGATAAAGGGCACACTGCAGGGCTTGACTGCTGTCTGGGAGAGGAGGGAGTGCAACGGAAAAAAGAAATATTATTGCCAGGGAAAAGAAAGCAAGAAAAAAACTGAAAAGGAGGATGCATGGAGGTCTCAGCTGCCCACCCTGGTAATCAGTTGGTAAAAAATGTGTTTTCCATGTCTGAACCAGAAAGGTCCTCCACTCCCCACAGATTTCCGAGCAAGGATACAAAAAATTCAGTCACATTATAAAATGTCTGATAAGTTCAGGCTCTCACAGTTTAATAGCTTCACTAAGGATTCACACTGAAGTACATAGTAACAATATTAGCTGCTAAAATTACTTTGCAGTTAAAATACATCTAATTAGCAGCCAGATAAATTTTTTTTTGTCTTTCTTTGAAAAACAGTTAACTTCAGGGCTACATTATACCAGAATGAAATGTGGTTGAGTTCTTTCTGTTACTCAAAAGCCAGAGTAAGGATATCTTCAAACTCTCAGGGCGCTGGAAAACCAACTCACCTTTTTGTTATTAGATCCTGGGGTTTCACAGGCCTGTTTGCCTTTTCTGCAGACCTTTAAAAACTCTGGTTAATTATTTCTTATTTAAAAATCTAAACAAAGCATAGGCTAGGTACCATTGAATAATTAATTGGCATCTTCAGAATGTAAAATTTCAACTATACTTAAAATAAAAATAGTAACAGTAAAAGCATGAGGACAGTGCTGCAAAATGCAAAAAATGGCCATGATCAGAACTTTCAAAGTTGTAATGAAAACACATTATGTAGCAAATGGGATTTCCTTCCCCCTATATCTGCTCCATTTTTGGAAATACAAAAATATTCACTATTGATGTACCACAGAAAACAACAGGAGGGAAAAAAAAGGAAAGGAAGGAGAGAAAAAAAAAGAAAAAAGAAATGCCTAAATGTAAGTAAAGATAAGGTTAAACACCATGCCAGGGTATTGCTGGGAGTCTTTGCTGTGAATAATGCCAAGACCTTTCGAAGATGTCTGTTGTCTCTGGGTGCGTGTGGGCGGGTGAAGTGTGATATTACATAACTCACACGCGGCAGCGGCTGTGCACAACCGCACTGATTAAAACGCTTGACTGTGAAACTCAGATCTCCGTTTCCTGAGCTGTTTGTAACTCATGTCAGACCCCTGAACACCGAAAATGTTATCCTTTGTCTACAGGATTCCTTGGCTTTGTCTTAATCAGTGCAATTTCATTTCTTAATAATGGAGGAACAACTACCAGCTCCTACACTTGGTTGCTTTGAAGCCCTTCTTAAATGGCCATTAAATTCTACCATACAAATGTGAATACTTAGTATTTATTCGATACTTTCATTCTTTCCTTAAAAGTACCCCATTTACATATTTCTGGAGAATAATGATACTTCTGCAGGGCAGGTGAATACACATTTCTGCATATGGAATCAATGGGGAAAAGCATTAAGAGTCCATATTGTAAAAATCAGCCCCTAAATTTAAGTGTTTTGAATTGAGCATGCAGCTGTGGTTGCCTGTCAGTAGTTAGATGCTGTAATAATAATAACAACAACAATAATAACAATAATAATAATAATAATCTTTTCATTTCTCTAGTGCCTTCCACGCAAAGATCTGGAAGTACTTTACAAAGATAAATAAACTGGGTTTGGAACACCCCATGTGGTTAATAAATATCCCAATATATCTAAAGAGCATGCAATTCCTCTCACTGTGTAAAAATCCACGTTATGTCATCCACATATTTCTGTATGACATTTTGGAAGCTTGGACATGAAGAGCAGGCAAGGGAGAGTTTTACTTACCTTGAGACCGTGTGAATTCACAGAAGTAGCCCACACTATGCCTGCAGGACTGTTTTTGCAGTACCAAACACCCTCTTTTGGAAAACAGGGGTGGGGATTGTCACTGGCACCACTCAGGGACCAGGGTGAGTCGTCCCCAGGGGTATCCAGGTGCCACATGGCAGCATCCCTCTGAGCCAAGTGTCCACAGGGACTCTTGCAGGACCACCCGTACCCTCCTCCCACCTGATGCTCATCTAAACCTGAACTCACCCCTTGTCTGTGCTATGAACTCGAAAAGAGAAAAACTGAAACATCTTGGCTCACCCCAATTAAACACACAAGAAAAATGACTCTTGCCTACCCCAAGGCTGCATTCATCACCTCCCCCCGCTGTGCCCTGTGCCCACCCCACCAACACAAGCCTTTGCCCCAGGAGGACCATATCCCTTTGTGATAAGAGTAACTGGGTGCAAGAACAAGGGAAAACAGGGCAGGATCTGGCTTAAAAACATCATAAGACATGAGTAAATATGACATATCAATAGATGTGCTAAAAATATAACACAGGAAACCAGGGAGTTTCCTCATCTCATGAGGGTGGTCTTGCGGACCACTGGGCTGGGAGGAAGGCTGGGGTGCACACCCCAGGCTATAGCACATTGTCTCCTGGAGCTCAGCTTTCCCCTTCCCACTGACCACCTGTCTGGTCTGTTCAGCCCCAGCACGCTCTCAAGCAGAGCCCAGCTCTCACTCTGGGAATGTCGAGTGTCTAACACAAGGGTGGCCTGATCTGAGCTGCAATGTCCAGAAGCTACCACAATAAACTAACAAATAATAATAATCACCCTGATTTGTGGAGGGGTTTTTTTTGTTTGTTTGTTTGGGGGTTTTGTGGGTTTTTTTCCCAAAAGGCATAAAGGGTAGACAATAAACAGTTCATCAGTTTTCCCATTTTTTTTCCCCAACTCTTGTAATGAAGTCCTGGGGAGTTTTCAATGGTTGTAAAAATCCTTGTGGGTACTAAAAATTTTAGACCTGATTATATCATGAATATTTCTATCTACCAGCAAATATTTCCAATGCAATTGAAACATATAACTACCCCAACAGACAACTGTAGCAATTTAACAGGCCCTGAAATTAATAAAGGAACTCAGTGCATAGAGAGAGCTGCTTCCAAAGGGCAAAATAATATATATATACAGCTAGAGCAAGAAATGTCATTACAAATAATCAGAGGGCTTGACCACAAGAGGATGGTCAGGAGGTTAAAATGAAGGAATTGCAGTGGCCAGGGAAGAGCCACAGATAAGCAGGAGTCATTAACACCAGGAGACTTCTCTGTTTGGCCATTCAGAACTGAGTCCCACTCACACACTGGCAGATGCTGCATTGCAAACATGTATCCTCAGGGTGAATACGGCCTCTGGAAAAGAGAACAGCAGGATCTGCTGCTTGGGTATCTCTGCCTCGCTCTGAAGTTTGCCCTCTACTAGTAATTTTAAATTTTGTCCCTAAATTTTGTCCCAATCTCTCACAAAAAATAATAATAATTTTAAAAAAACTTGGTGGAATTAGGAAAAATGAGGCTTTAGCTGCTCTTCAGCTGTTCGGCAGCAAAATCAATTCTGGGAATGGGAGGGAACTTGGGGAAAAAGAAGCAGATGAAGTCACTCTGCCCCTCTGTGCCTCAGTCTCCCCATCTGTGAAAATCGGCTAATGACATCCACCTGATTTAGTTAAATGTCCTGGAAACTAAAAAGACTCTGTAACAGCAATATATTAAGCAGCAGCACTGTTAACTGCTTCACTGCTGGGAATGCAAAGGAGAACCATCAGGTGATGCCGTGTCCCTGCACAGCACAGATGGACAAACTTAATATACAGAAACAATTAGCTTTGGGGGAGAATCACAGCTTCTGGTTTTTTGGCTCACACCTTGCCAAAAGCAATGTAAGTGTAGACACTGTAAGTGCTGAATTTCAATGTGAAAAATAATCTACCTGCCTAGTGTGAATGCATACACCAGACTTAAAGTAATATAACTTTAAAATAAGGGGGAAGGGAGGGACATTACAGGCACATTTACAATTTCCAAATTTTTCCTTGTGCAGGGAGCACTTTCACACTAAGAAGAGCAATTCACTAACACCAAGCAAACTCGAAAAAGCAAAACAGAGCGAGTGATGGGGAGGGAGGGAGCAGCAGAGATTTTTGAAATTAGGGTTCCCTTTGAGTTTAGGGTCTTTCAGGGGAAAACTACTCCAGCTTGTGTGTGTACGAGTAGACCCAAGTCTGATAACTGAATCTGTTAAATTAAATGAGCAGAGCAATCATCTGGAGATGGTAAAACAATCCACCAAATGAGAAGAAAACTAGGATCTAAAGATTCAATCTTCAATTCACTGGACATCAGCACAACTAAGCAAATAATGCTCTCTGAATGGAAAAAAGTCTAGGAAATTAACTAGCTTTTAAATAATGGAAGAAAGCAGATAAATAAACCACCAACCAGGAACTTAGTTCAGACTACAATGTAAGCCAAAAAAAGGAAATAGTGAACCAGCGTTTCATTTGCATAAGGAAGCATGCTGGAAACTTGTGCCCAATCCCTCTGCTAAATAGAACAATGAAGTTTTACCCAAAGACTTGGATCCAAACAGAATTTGGCCTGTCACAAGCCCTAATTAGACAGGATAACCAAACCCTGCACCAGGAGAGGTAAAACACAAGTGCAGTATAAGAATCCTGTAATCATTTCACTCTGACACAAAACTAAGAGCAAGGTACAAGAAAACAATTGGAACCATTCTACATAAAGATTTTTTTTTTTTTGAGGTGTATATTTTCTGAACCAGATTCCCCCATAACTCTAAATTTACCCATTATCTGAATAGAATAGCGGCTTTCTCCATAACATAAAAGCATAAGACACAAAAAGGCTTTTTATTATCAAGTCTGCTTGAAACAGAAGCTGAATACACTTACCTAGGAAAGTGCATTCAAAAAAAAAATTATAAAAATCAGACATACTGTACAAACGAGGTGAGGCAAGAGAATTCCTTCAAAAATCCATGGTTAGGTCCTTCAAAAATCTATGGTTAGGATGAGGAAGCAATATTAAATTCATACCTATCACCCCAGTAAAATAAAGCTGAATAGACTTGTTCTGTTTCTGATGAAAATGTCAATACACTCAAATGACAGCTTATTGCTTTATATCACAGTCTAACCAAATCTTTCTATAACCTCCTGCATTACGAGCAAAATCTCTAAAATGTCACCAACTAAAAAACTGAACCAGCCTGTAATTAGTTTCAACAAAGTCATCCTTTTAACCCTAATTTTCTTGATGTAGATGGTATTTCCACAGTAAGCATTATGAACCTTCCTTAAGGACAAGTGGAATCAAATTGTAAAATCATAAGCAGCGATCTAGTAGTTCTTCCTCGAAGCAAGCCCTTTATTTGCCTGTAATAAATTCAAATCCAGTCTTCAGTCTCTTAACAGGTGATCAGAGAAAATATGCATGTGTACCTAAACCGCTACAACAAACCTTATTTTTTAAATAACACTTCAATCGCTAATATAATAAAGATTGTTGTAACCCGTTAGCACTGGTATCATTATTCCTTATGATTCAATATTCTAATGACTGGCTGTAACAGAGGTTTATGTTCTGCAGAGGTTTATACCACTATTTAATGTAATTAAGCAAACTGGCAGCCAGCGCCTCTATGGAAATATCATTTCTATCACAGAGTATTCCCACCAGAAATTCAGAGGGATCATAACATACAAACTTTGATTCTGTTTATTTTTTCCCCTGTTCTGAAACTGATCTGACATTTCTTGGACTTAGTACTAAGTGAAAGAAGGAATTAATTTGGCTTCTGTAGACATGTTATTATTGACAATACTAATAATCTATGACAAATGGGCCATCCCCGCTCCTCTCTTTCAGCAGACATTGCAGCCTGCAACACTGCTTTGCAAAACCCTAGAGCTGGACTCTTCTCCTGCCGGGAGCCCTGTGAGTGTACCAGCAATGGGGTTTTAAGTAAGCCATTAAAATGCTAATATTCAGCACGGGCCAGATCCCTGTTACCACTGAAAGCAGAACTAAAGCTTCTCTGGAGACAGGATAAGGCCCTTCCAATGTGATCAAAGAGTAAATACATGCAAAGCTCTGATGGGAAAAAGGATCTTTTTTCTAATTTTAAAACTAAACAGTGAGAGTCCACCATGCTCATAATCCATGTTACAGTCACATCTGGGATCACTGACATCTGGGATAACAGCAGTGAGGAAGATAGGTCCAGGCTAAAAAGTTGCCACCTGGGGTCAAAGAGAAGCCCTTAATACCCAGACTTCTGTGAAAATGGAGTTATCTTTTGGACTACACTCCCCTCCACTCAACACAACTCTGCTGACAACAGCAAACGTGCCACACTACATATATTTGTTTTATATAGGTAGATAGATTCAGATACAGATATATATACATGCACTGTGCATTGCTCTCCTTCCCAGCTGTAAAGCTCTCTGTAGAGGAAAAAAAAAAAAAAAAACTTTGAAAGAAAACCTACTCCCATTTGTGGGGGGAATGGGACATGGAATGATAATGGGAAAGGAAAAATGTCTGGTTCCTATTATTACTATCTCCAGCACTTTCACCTCCACAAACAGCTTAAAGAAGGGCTTCTGGTACAGAAGTTCAACTTTCCTTAATCTGCACTCTTAACTGCCAGGATCTGGTTAGATTTTCTCCTTCTCCAGATTTTAATACTTTTAATATATATTCTAATGGGGAGTGGGGGGAGGAAGAGTGGGAATCTCAGTGTCACTCTAAGAAAGAAGTCACCAGGTTTTGCGATCCAGCAGCTTCCTTGGCAGAGGGAACTGCTGGTTGGCATAATCCACTCGTTTGACAAAACTACTATTTCTGGGCACAGGCTCAAAAACAGGTAGGAAGCAAATGCTGAGAAATAAGGAAGTAAAAACAGCCAACAGATTTTTCACTACCAAGAACGCCAAGAGTAAACATGATTTATTTAGCTGTGTTTAACATGTCTCTTCTGCACTAGACTGCAGAAATCTGCTTGCATTTAGAGCAGGAGGAGGAGGAGGAGGCAGGGGGGAGGGGATGAAAAGGGAATCCATTACGGCGCTCCGCTGGTACTTTCTGAATTGTTCAGTCACAGAGTTTTATGGAGTACAAGTATTTTCTAGCCCAAAATATATTCATGTGTCAGAAGAAAGCAGCACTAATCTGCTGTTAATTAACAAGCTGCTGCTAACAAAAGATGAAGGACCCAATTCATACNCCCCCCACTTTCCCCCCTGCCTCCTCCTCTTCCTCAGCACCCAGTTGCAGGGATACAGTACAGAGGAGTCCCAGCTCCTCTTGAAACCAACACCCAGAGTGGAGGTGAGGGCACAAGCCGTGTCCTGACCCAGCCAAACTCAGACAAAGTCTCACCTGAGCCACCCAGCTCTGGGATTCATGCCTACCCACTCAGGGAAGGGCCCTATCACATGTTCACAAGTGAAATTGTCTTAGATACTTCATTTATGAGGGAGGGGCCATCTCCTGGCACTGCGCCCACAGTGGCAATGCTGCTGAGGCTCCAGGAAGTGGCATGAAGCCTCCCATCCTCCATCCATCCTCACCAACCAGTGCAGGCTGTGAGAGGGGATGGGAGACACCACTGCTTTCCCCGGTGCCTGGCCCGTGATTTCATTTTCATTTAATCCAAACTCTTTGCCAAGGAGTTTGAGGATGGGGGGAGCATGATAACAGCACAGAGGCTCAAAGGGATTAGGGCTTGTTCAAAAATACCCATGCACACACAAATGAGTAGGGCTGTGAGCAGTGAACCGGAGGGCAGCTCTCCCAGCCACAGCCCTACTGCCCTCCCCTGCTCCCCACTGGAATTTTGGACAGTAGCACCTGTGGCCTCATCCAGAAGGGTGCTGAGCACTGCAGGCTGCCCCAAGTCCCTGCCAGACGCAGCTGGGCACTTTGGAAAATAAACCCATTCACCATCTTTTCTGCCTCATCTGAGAAATGAGAGTGCATATCTCCTGTGGGCGTCTTAAAGCTGGTGTTGGCAAAGAAATGGGAGAGTTAAAACCAACAGCAACTAGCACTAAAAATTCCTGGACTTGTTCCCCTCCCAGGAACAAAGCTGGGGCTGCAGGGTGGGAGAAAGGGCTAATGGTGCCCTGTTCTTCACCCATCTAACCATGCCAACCTGTCCTACAGAAGGGTTACAGGGGACAGGGTTTAGGCTCTGCCCTGCACTGTGATCATCACACAACCAGGGCTGGAGAAAGCAACATATACATACACAGTGCATGTATATATATCTGTATCTGAATCTATCTACCATCACACACCAGGGCTGGAGTGTGGGAAACAGAAGTATTTAAGTGTGATTCTAGAAGTGCCAGGGTTCTCCCATCATGGCACGGTGGCGTGGTATTTCTGCTAGCACGGTTCTTTGCACATCCCAGCTACTGTCTTGCCCTAAAGGCCACAGCTTCCTCAGTGAGAAACTCCACTGGAGCATACACACATCTGCCCTTCCAGGTTTTCTCTATATATCCTTACCCCATTCCCCAAATCATGGGGTTTTCACTGCAGAAGTCACAACCAGTCTCTCAGCACATTCCCCAGGCACCTTGACCAGCACCCAGCCCCACCGCTGGCTCCTTCCAGGACCTGCTCTGGCAGAAGCCTCTGAGAAGGACCAGCCCTGAATGAAGGCTGGCACTGACTCTTCCCCACATCATCTCTTTGTGCATTTCCAGGGTGATCTCTGCCATTTCTACACCAGAATTTTAACAAAGTCCTGGCCGGTGCATTTTCAAAGATCTATTTTTCAAATTATTGTTTTGTTAGCAGTGATACTTGAAACACTGACATTTACCATTTGAAAAGCAAAGAAAACACATTTAAACAAGCATCTTAAAAGACCTAATGAAAGAGAAACAGATCCACCTGTATTGTATTCTCCACTCACTATCTCTCAAAGAAGTAAACCTTTCCAGGTAGCAGGGAAGTCCCCCAGAAGTGAAGACAATAGCAGTTCCCAAGCTTCCCGCAGAGGGAGTGAGGACAACCAGTGAATTGCCCCACTCGGGTAATGCCTGTTGCAAGCTGCCTGACGGCTGCTCGGAAAAAAACCAGCAGCCTCAAGGCCCCAGCCCACAGACTTCATCAATCCAGCTCATCAGTCCTTCCAAAACAAGCAGGTGCCTTTGCTAGGGGTCTCCAACTACCACTGCACCCAGGACCTCCCCCTGCCGAATTATTTCTAATGGTTGTTAATTGTCAGGTAGGGAGCATTGAGGATTGAGGGTGCTCTTCCTTACCCGCAGAGCAGACATGGTAAGGCTGAGGCCAGTCCAAGACAATGCATTGTCAAAAGTGCCCTGAAGGGATGGGTGCTTCTGGTGGCCGGTAAAGATGTCTTTTGCTCCTGTGTACTAGCACTGCTAACAGAAAACCATCTTGTGCATCCCTTTGGAGAATCAGCTCCAATCAGGAATCCTCAGTCAGCTTCAAAATCAAAAATAACATGCATCATCTTAAATGACGAACTTGGCACAATGAGGATAACATCCTTCAGTGGAGTCTGGGAGCTGGAGTGGGGGCTCAGGGGTTTTTTTAGGGAGTTTTGGGGCTTACTGTTTTAACTTCCTTCTTGCAAAAAGGCCCTGTACCATAAACATTAATCAAACGCTATATTCTGCCTTTTAGTCTTGAACAATTATGAGTACAGTTTTGTGATCTTTAGCCATATTTACTGATACTCAAAGGCAGATTCTATCTTGTTAGATTGTTATAAATGGGACCCCAGGGAATCGGCACACAGGCGGAGGCAGATGTGAAAGAGCCTTCTCAGAGCTTGGGTGTGCTTCAGTTTTCTACTGCTGAAATCACGAACGTTCTGGAGAAAAAAATAACCCAACCAACTTTAGATTCCTCTGCCAGATCATTACAAAGAGCTGTCTGTAGATTGCAAAAAAAAAAAAAAAAAGGAAAAATAAAAGCCATTTTGCTGAACTTAATATTTTTTAAGGTTAACTGTTAAATTTCAGTGTGTGGTTTACATGTGCTGGCCACTTGTACGAACAAAAGTTTCAGAGACAGACAGAAAAAAGGTTTCTGGTTATAAACCATGAAAGAAAGAAATCCACAAATTCTATCTCATTCTCTCTTAATTAAATATGTTGTTTCTGCTCCAGACCTATTTCATAATACCATAAAACAGAGGCATGCTTCCGACACTAAATTTGAGAAGCTGTCAAATTAAAGGTAAACTTTTAATCTGCTAGAGACAAACAGCACACATTTTTACTTCCCAAGAAACAGCTCTTGAGAAATGTTTAAACAAGAATTTAAGAGCTGTGTGGTAAAGCCACATACAGGGGTCTTAGACGGCTACTGGGTTTGAGCTTCTTTTCCTTGTTGCTGTTTTTTTAATTCTTTAAATAACCCACTAAAAAGTAGACTTCTAGGAACAAAGTAACCAAGATGCATAGTAAAGTGAACCTCTAGGCTTGCTTTTATTTCTAGTTAATAGAAAATAAATGTTTTAACTGAAACACAGGCCTGAATTTCTAGATGCTCATCTCCATCTTTTTATTTTCTTGGGATTCACAATCAAGTACTTTTAAGAAATTAATTGTGTCACAATTAGTAACACATTAGTCCTCCAATATTTTTAATAGCAACCCAGGTTTTTCCCCAAGGCACTTAAAAATGGCAGGCTCGGCTATATTCTCCCTTTTTTTAAACTCCCATGCACTTTCTTCTTAAAAAAACTCCCACATGCATTTCACTTGGTCTGAAAATACCAGCACAGATCTTAATCCTGCCAACGCTTACAGACATGCTTAACTTTCTGCACATCAGTAATCCCACTGACTGCAGAGGGCCGTTGGCGTACCTAGAGCTCGGTGCAGGCTAAGGATGGAACCCGGCCTGCACCGAAGCCAATGGCAAAACCCCCATTGACGTCAATAAGGTTGTGCTTTGACATCCAATTTGTTGCAGGATTGGGACCATCCTCATTTCAAGGTACTTTCCCAAAATCTATTTTGGTTTATGTTGTTTGTTTTTTTTTCCTCTCTCTTTTTCTCTTTCTGCCCTTTCTCCCCCTCACCTCCCACACTCACTCTTGTGGGGCCCCATATTGAGACCACTTGAAAACTTCTGCCTTTCAAATCCCTCCACAAGGAAAACCCCCTCGCTGAGACAGGAAACATCCTTTGCAGGTAAAGCTGAAAGAAACTATTTTGCTCCACTGTGTGCATTTGAGTAAACTAATTAAAACCTGGGAACTTAGGTTCCAACCGATGCCAAGAAGCAATCATTAATATGAGCTGAAGTGAAATGGGAAGCTCCAGACATTTAAAAACAGCTGTCGGGAAAAAAAAAAATAACAAAAAAGGAGGGCAAAAAAGTGGAAGAGAGAGGGAAAGGATGTTTTGTAATTTTTGCCATAAAGTCAATTTAATGCAAGTGAACTTCATGGGGTTAAAATACATTTGGGGGGATGCTATACAATGAGGGGACAAAGCCCTGCTGAAAAGCAGGGCAGGGCGAAGCAGCGGCAGCCGGCTCGGAAGCGCTGCGGTGCTGTGAAGAGCGGGCAGAAGTGAGCAAACCAGCTGAACCGCTTGCAGAATTAATCAGTAACAAAGAGACTGGAGCTGTTGGCGGGCTTCAGCCCTTGAACCTGGACTCTGCTCTATAAATTTCAACTTGGAATGGCTCTCTACTTGTTGAAAGACAGGTTGGCTCCAGGCCAAGACATAGGGGGAAGGAAAAAAAAAAAAACAAAAGAAAAAAAAAATTCCTTCTTGCTCAGGAAACTACCCTTCTGTTTCTAACTCTTTTTATGAGCTAGTCTAGAAAATGGGTAACAAAAAGTGAGTCTTGAAAGGAAAAAATGAACCAGAAGTTGGTTTAATAAGGAAAATAAAACAATAAGGTGCTAAATTCAAATCTGGATTTTGCCTGCACGCACGTACATCAGGTCTAATAGAAGACTTCAGAGCCCCTCGGCAATAATTCAAAGGAGACTTTTACAGTTACGTTAGCTGACTACAGGTTTGACTCTGAAAATAATAAATGTCTTAAAAGAGGAAGAGGGCTGTTTAATCCTTGTCTGCAGTCTCATCTTGTTCTCTCCTCCTCCACCACTCCACCTTGTTTAAATGACCATTACAAAAGGAGTGTGGTATAAAAAACATGTAGAACCATCATTTATTCAACAGCATCTCTTTCGTTTCTTATTTTTTCCCCTCCTTAAACAGGCGTGTGCAGGAGAACTGATGCTTTCCTCAAGCTCTCCTCGCTGCCAAGGCACTTTCAGTCACAAATACCTTGCTGCCGCCGTGCTTTCCCAGCATGAGCAGACAAGGAGCGGGCTGGAGCAGAGTGAGGGGCTGGAGTGCAGAGTGGGGGAGCTGTCAAAGTGGGAAGAAAGAAGGCAAACATCTATTCAGAGGCCAGATGCGCTGAGCAAGGTCAGCTGCAGAGACACAGCCCTTTGCAGCAGCTATGCAATTACATCCAAAGTCTGCACAGCACCGAGAGTCCCACAACCTGCATGCAGGGGCTGGACAGGAGGATCTAGGGCAGCTGGAAGAAGGTCTATAATGATTTTAATTGCTCTTCCGAGATGCTAAAGGGTAGATGAGATGCTCTTTAGCTAGAGCAGAGGGGCTGATGCTCTGTACCGCTTGCAAGAATACATGCGGATAAAATACCCTAATGAGAGAATGGAGAGAGAAATAGGGTTAAGTGCCAGCGGTGATCAAAAGGTGAAATAAAATAGGGAAATAAGATGCAGCCTAATCACAGCATGGAGGACAGGGATACAAAATCTTGTCACCAAAACTGGCTGTTAAGGTAAATTAGATTAATCACTCCCAGCTCTCTTCCTCTCTAAATCCCCTTAATTTTAAAGGGGCTGACTCCTGAGAGGCTGCGCACCATCCAAGACTGCTGGACATTTAAAGCTATATACGTAGCATGCCTTCTACAGACACACATCCTGTACTTCCACTTTCCGAGAAAACTGGGATCTGCTACTTGGTAGGTCTTTTCCATCTGCAGCTTTTATGACTCTGCCGAGGGACCAGTGAGTAGTGTCCCCCTCTTCTTGCTCAAGAAATATGCTACCAAACGCCAGAAGAAGAAGCGAGTTTAAGAGCTGTTGGGCTTAACAGTGGTTTGTGCTGATCACACTCAAATCTTTCTGCAAAGGCATACATGCAAAGAGAAAAAAAACAACAACCACTAAGGAACCACTTCACATCTGCCATTAACATTATTAAACTCCTTACAAGCAGTATCTACCCCACCTTCCCCACTACACACAAACACACACACACCCCCGAGCTCTGCAACACAGCAACTAGGAGCCAAGACGGCTCTCCTCTCCTCACTGCAGCAACCACATTCATTCCTGTTAAGGGGTTAACGATTCATTTCCACTACTTCTCTCGAGAAAACCTACAATGAAAACATTGGCTCACGAAAGCGTTCTCACTGCCAGAATGCCACAGCGCGAGTGAAAAGTCCGTTTTGTTTTCATTACATCTCTGGGATTTCCGGCTTAACTCCTGAGCTTAGACACCAAATCCCTAGATACCCCACCCACCCAGTTTTTCTTCTTTTTTTTCTTTTTTTTTTTTTTTTTTTAAATAACATTTCTACTGCACAGCCCACCAATTACCATTTGGAGGGTGGGAGGGAATGGGGAAAAGTAACCATGCAGAAAAGGATGTTCTCATTGGAGAGAGCACATACATCTCCCAAGAAAAGAGTTACCCAGTTTCTTCTGGTTTCTAGGATTTTCTGCTGAGAAACATGGTTTTATTTCTATACCTGGCCTCTCTCTTCTATTTCTTACCCTCCGGGCTTCCATCTTCCCCCTCGGCCACTGAAGCCAGTGCTGAAAGTCAGCCCCAAATCTATGCCCTTTGAAGTTATGTGACATGACATAGAAATCCAAGCCTTTCTTGTACAAAAAGTATGATTACTTCACAGGGGTTTTTTCTTTCTCCAGTTATGATAGAAAAATGTTCCAATCTCAGAAAAAACCTGGAAAGGTTCAACCTTTATGTCACAGCTGATTTGGTCACTGTGTGTATAGGCAGCACAGTTCAAACACTGGCTGAGAAAGCAAAACAATCTATGGAAAACACATGAAGGGAGGTAACCTCATTCTATAGCAACACTTCTGTCCTGCTCAAGAAAAGGAACCATTTCTGTGCCTTTATATATTTATCCACCATTGGAGAAGAACATCGTTGGAGACAGCTTTTCTCCTTTATAGCACTTCCACCCTGCTTTCCTTTAGCTACATCCCAATCCAAAATTCCCCTGCAAACGCATACAAACTCTTTCTTGCAGTCAACACTCCACCAAGCACAAGCACATTGCTATTTGTTGCATCCTCACAAATGCCAAAACAGTCCACAAGCTGGTCGGGCGCTACTTTTACTTTGCTCTTAAAAGTTGTTCACAAAGTTGTCAAGAAAAATGAGTAATGGCTGGCTGAACGGTGCCTTTTCACCATTCACCCTTACTGTTGCCTATAAAAATCTACCAATCTTTCCATAGTTAATAATAACCAGATATGCATATGCTTTCTGGACACATGGCCCAAGTAACTTCACAAAACGAATTAAATAAAGGCAAAAAGCCACTTTGTTGGGTGACATTTTTAGTGGTTCTAACTCTAAGTCCAGAGTTCTTTCACTGAATTAAAAGAGGCTAACAGCAGCGCCACCGTGGTACAAACAAGCAAGATTTGCCCTTAAAGAGTGACTCCTCACATGCATTTACCCCAGAGCAAGAAGACTCTGGCCGTGTGTACCGAATGACCTTCTTAAATCCCCTCTCATCAGCCCGCAAAATGGCACTTCTGTCGAAAAGGTTTTACCCAGCATTGTCACTCATAAAACTGAAGATGACTATAACTAGGAGAGATTAGAGAGGGAGAAAATAACAGCAGCAAGCTCCTGTTTCTCAGTACGGCCCACCATGCACTCAGGGCAGATCCCCACTTGTGCTACCCAGTCAATCCGGCATGGTCCTGCTGGTTTCAGGGGAATTTCCGCATGTGAAACAGGGGCACAGGAGGGTAAACTGGACCCCCACCACTTCCGCAGCCTTGTGGAACAGGGCACAGAAGATAACTTTGAAAAACAGGATGGTGAGAAGAACAAAACAAAAAGCTAAGACCAGCAGGGAGAACCAAGGGCATAATATGCTCAGCATTTTTTTTTAATATGCTTTTAAAACTTAGTGTGATTAATTTCACTCTTTACTGGCAGATCCCAGGGAAGCCTTGGTACCTGGCAGGGCCGGACCCTGGGCAGGACACAACTGGGACAAGCTGAGGTGGCAGCAGGGAGAGGGTGGTTGGTGGCCTCGGGCTGGGTCTGAGCAGAGGGTGCTGGAGTGGGGCCCCAGGGTGTGGTGGAGTTCAAGCAAGGGGAAGGAAGGGTTTTGTAACTGACAGGTTTCTCACCTTTAACTCTTGCCAGGGTTAGCAGGGTTTTTGCTGCTGCCTCAGTGAGAGACACTGGAACCGTTGCCCTGTGGCTGCAGCCCTGGAGGTGGCATGCTGACAGGCACCCTCCACGCTGCCCTCTCTTAGGATCTCCCACAGGGGCACAGTCATCTTCCTTGGAGAGCCCCGTGCTGGCCTCCACCAGCAGCCTTAAAACTTTAAGCCATCAACACTTCAGCAGCCCTTGTTGGTGCTTCAGCAACAAGGAAGTTGTTGAAGCAACTTCAGCAACCCTGAGCTTGAAGCCTCAGCAAGCCAGGGGAGGGCAGCTGCCACTGCAGGCTGCTCCTGTGGGCTGGGGGGTGCCCTGTCCCTAGAGGAGAACCAAGCTCCCCAAGCATGCCCTCCACCCCCATCCCTGGGTGCAAGCAGGGCTCTGGGTGAGATCACCCTGCTTGTTTTTCTCTCCACACCCCAGCAAGGACCTCAACAAGGTCCCAGGGGCAGGAAGCTTGCTCATTAACCCACTCTCAGGGCACTGTCAGTTGACACCTTCCTTGTGTCATGTGGCCTCCCCTTACTGTTCAGCAACACCAATTAGCAAAACGTGTTGCTAAATACCTGCTGAAGCAGCAGAGGAGTAGGAGGAGGTGACCAGGTAACTCCTCTGCACTCAGGAAAACCCTAGCAGATTCAAGAGAACAAACAAGCCTTTCGGAAAAGCCTCATGAGAAGGACTGCAGCTGAGTTTCTCAGGCACTATCGCCACATACTTCTAGAAGCCTCTTTTTCTTCACATACTGTTTTCTCCTGGCCTCGCTTTTACAAGTCACTCCTGCAAGACCCACTACCCCAGGGAGGTTCTGGTAGCAGCACCCGGTGCCATGACAGCCTAGGGAAGGGGACAGCCACCAAGCCCTGTGCCAGCTCAGCTTCAGAGCACCTCTCCCCAGCCTGCCTGACATCGCCGTCGCGGTCCTTGGGTTGTTTCAGCTCGCGTTTCCCTCCCCTCACATGTGAAGGCATCACGACGGCTGTCTGAGTCCTGCAGTTAATATGGGTGCACGGGTCCATAATGGTACATTGTAAGTGAATGTCTCAGGGTAGGCAGCAATAATAATTAGCTGTCATGATTTGAAAAAAGGATAATCCATGCCATTGAGTTAACAGTCACTCACACAACACACATGGATTTAACTAATCTTAATTTGGAGAAAAATAACAATTCTAAATATATCAAATAGCCCATTTCATGGCAACCTGCAGCGGTGTTTATCTCTGGCTTCCAGCACATGCGAGTTATTTAGTTTCTCTCACTGGCAGTTTTACCATTCAAAAGCCTGAAATGAACATTCATGGAGCAGGGGTTGCAGTTAAATCCTGCCTCTGACAGGGAGCCTTTTTTCATGATGTACATCTAGTACAATGTATGGAGCCCAGCATTGGTGGCTGGGACAGGATGAATGAGGAATTCCAATCAACCCCCTCCCCTTTCCTCGCACTATCTTTGCAAAATTAGCTCACCATCTTAATGAACCTCTGCTGGTGCTGTAGTTGCATGTTTGTGAGGGTCTGCTGGCCTGAAGGTGCAGACCTGTCAGTGAATCTGGAGAAGGTCTGGTCCAAGTGGTGCCTGCCCCACAGAGGCCCCCTCCTCTTTGCTGGGGTTTTATGAAACTACCCAGCATTAAAATCAAGCTGACTGGTACTTTTTTTTAACCTGAGTAGTTTCAGAGAATCCTGCAAACAAACAGACCACAGGGCCATGGGGAGGAGATGAGATACCATCAGTCAAACGACAGTGGGAGCACCTTCCCAGGTCATTCTTCAGCCAGGACAGGTCACCTGGTTATGCCCAAGATCTGATAAATATGAAAGATAAAAAGAGGTATAAAATATGACAGTGGTCTATTTTTTTCCAAAATACCTGCCAGCAGTGAAATAAAAGAAGCAGTGACTGATAACTGCTCGCCAACTCATTGACCTGGTTATGTTTTGCTGTGCAACAATCTGGTACATCTCTTCGATACTATCACACCCTCTGTACAAGAGGCAGAACTGATTTTCAAACAGTCAGCCAATTTGAAAAAAAGAAAAGAAAAGCCTTTACAGGGCAGACTGCACCTAAGCAAGTCACGTCCTCCCAGTGCCAGCTAACATGCTACCACACATCTTACGGACAGTGGTAACTAAATGAAAACACCTTCAAAACTTGGATTTGCATGTTACCAGTCAGGGGAAGATGACAGATTTCATTATCAGAAGATCTTTAAAAGCTGATTGCAGAGACAAAGTTGCCTTTGTCTCCACTGGAATATAGAAATGTCTGTCAGAGATTTATGTTGCATACATAAAAATTCTCATGGACTCCTGAGTTCTGCCTGAATGCATCCCTCAAAGCAGCACAAGGTCTCTTGTGTGGTCAAGAGGCAATCAGTGACTGGGGCAAGAAGAGCTACCAATAAAATAAAAAAAAAGACAAAAAGAAAGAGTGGAGGAAAGCACACAGGAGCACCCTGTGCCAGGATGAATACTCAGCAGGGTTTCAGCATCCCAATATCTCACACCCAGAGCTACGAGAGGTACAATGGCACAGCCAAGCTCAGCACTTGACATACCCTCAGAGCATTCAGCCATGGGAAGCTGTAAGGTTTGGTGGCTTAGTCACAGCACAGAAGGCTGTGCAAATCATTCTGACCAAATAAGAAGGTCTACAAAAATAACACAAGATCAAGGAGAAGAACTGAAACCTCTTCGAGGACAGCAGTGGTGGCAGCGTATTTCAGGGAGTCGGAATGGCGAGCGGGTGATTTCTGGTTTCCCTCTTCAAATATAAAGACTCAATTATCTTTGAACAGCTTGCTTTACACATGAATTGACACATTTATTTTACAATAAATAACTGAAAGTTATCTATGTTTCCTTTACTGTTAATCTACACAAAGAAATAATAAACAGGGCTTGTCTACAAAAATGCAACTACTGCAGTCCTCAGAATTCAATTAAGCTAAAATAATTAATGCTTCCACCATATTAAATTACTTTATATATTTGAGCCACTGAAGTTTGTTTTTTTTTTTATTATTCTTTAATCTTTTTCGCCTTTTTATTTAATAAAAAAAAGTTAGTTTCAAAGGGGGGGCTGGCTAGGAGGGGGAAAAAGAACATGATTTGCTGTTAAAATGTAATGGTCTCCTTTAGCTGACACAGCATGTAGAGTGTTTTGTGCCTTTGATTAAAATAACATTTTAAAGGCTTTGAACAAACATATCTCCCCATACTTCTAAGGGATTATTTTACATATTTCTTGGTGGAATAAAGAAATTCATTCTTCCTGTCGCAGTACAGAAAGGCTAAGAATATCTTTCGTCACATATAAAGTAAAAATACTGTAGGCTGTTGCATTATTACAAAAAAAAATAAAAAAATAAAGGGAGGGGGTGGCAGGGTAGGAGAAAGCTGCCTTAGAGATTAAGTTTCCCTTTTATGAAATCGTATTTAGTCTCTTTTTTTAACAAATCTAACAACAATGCTCTACAGCCGCTCACTGGGAAATACCTTTAATGTTAAATGCAGATTCTGATTTTCTTGGCTAATGCAGAAAGCCTTTCTATTGAAATATAAATAAGGGGTTTGGTATATCCCACTAAAGCCTTTCCAGTGAATGACTTCTGTGGGTTTTTCATGGCTACCCTCCATGGCTGTAATGTGAGGCTTTTATCCTACTATTGAAAACTATCCGCTGCTATTAAAAAAAATATGGAAGGACACTGCACCTTTTTATCTCAGAGCTGGGCTCCTAATTGAGAAAGTATTATTACGGCACTGTTTAGTGGATGTCCCTATCTCCATGCACTGCTGAGAAAATGCCAATCAAATGATAAACCCTTTTATTTTTCTCAATTCAAAATCTTTCCTACATATTTTTCATTTGATATTCAGTTTAGTCTGAAAGAGATTAGGTGCTCCAGATTGGCTTTTAATTTTTTTTATGCTTTTTCCACATGTGAACACCTCCTTCACAACCTCCTACCCCAGCAGACTTTCTGCATGGCAAAAGCTTTGCTTATGTTGTTGCTGACCCCCAGAAGCTGGGATAGGACAGCACCCTCTGCTCTGGGAATAGCCATTGAGGTACTACAGACTGAACTCAGGCAGAGATTAGTAAGAGGTGAGCTCTGGACTGCAACTGCAGCAGAGCTACCCTAAGCCAACCTTTCTAAACACTGCACACTCTCTGAAAGGGGCTGAGCACCATCAGCTTGCACAGAGATCAACAGCTACTGGGAGTGCTCAGCACCACTCAGGCAGCCTCCAGCAGACTAGGGAAGGTCCTGAACACTTCTCTTCTGCTCCTACCAAACGGAAAGGAAATCTAGGCCTCAAATCTACTACACCATGATGTAGTCATCTCTACTAAGAAATGTATTCACAACTGCAGAAGGATAAGGAAAGCTGAAAAAGGATGAGGAACAGATGGAGTCAGGTCTTACGGTAGGTTTGCTTACAATGCTACAGCACAGGCCTGCCACAGCTAATGCTCTCAAAGCTACCAGCTGCCCCACGTCAAGCTGGTGGCTGCACCCAAAAAAAGTATTCCTAGAAGAAAACAGTGTAGTCAGTGGGCATTGTGTGCCCCGTCCTAAAAGCCTGTCAGAGATGCTGGGGACTGGCTCAGAGACCTCCAACACTAAAAGCGGAAATCTCTTAAGCTTCAATTGTAAAGATAGGAGCCTCTCACCAGTCTTCTGGGGATCCCCTCATGGGAATATCTCTACCACAGGCAGGATCCTCCACTGTCAGATCTAATCCCACAGGACAATTCCTAGAGAAATGGGGATAGTGACAGCAAAGACAAATTGTCACTGGTCTTCTGTATGGGATGCAGTTGGTTTGAACAAAAAAGGCCCGTTTGAGGGGAGATCCTGCTGTGTAACATAAAACCCCTACTCACTAGCAGGGAGGAGAGTCATCCTTTCACCACTGCAGAGGGGAAAAACACCCTGCTTGATGGAAGCAACCCCATGCCAGGCACTCTGCAGGAACTACTGCATACCTCCTCACCTAGGTGGATAATCATCACCTGCCTGCCCACGTCTGAGTGGGGGAGGTCCACTGAATGAGCATTAACTTCACCATATATGAGAGTTTTAGAAAAAGAAATGCCTGGAATTTGCCCACCCAGGCCAGCCTGTGCTCTTGTATCCTCATTCAGATGATCTATTTGGGGTGTGCATGAGAGTGGAGGTGTTGCCTTCCCACCCCAAGCTATCTAAGGAGACCCAAGACAAACAGCACAGGCAGCAGTGCAGGCCAGGAAGCTGACATCTACCCCAAGGAAGGAAAAATGAAAGACTTAATGAAACCCTGCTTTAGCCTTTACAAAAAATCTTCTTCTCACTACCAGTCTGTGGGAAGAGGATTTTTCCACTGACATCACCAGTGTCAGGATGCAGTCCTTCCCAGTGAGTCTGCATGTGACAAAGGGTGTCTGGAATAGGACTGAACTGAGCACCTCTCCGAAGTCCCCTATCCCTCTGCCGCTGCTACTTGCTTAAGGATGCTTCTGAAATGATTTCTGACCCCAACTTTCTGCTTATTCCTGGATGTACAGGCTGCCCTTAGCTCTCCTGGCTGCCTGAGAGGCTCTTTTCTCCAGCAGCTGGCCCTGCACAGACAACTATAATGAATTAAACAGGGGATGGACAGCCCTGCAGAGCCATGAGGATCCTCCAGATGGACGGTTCCTATAAAGATGTGTTGCTGAAGCCTGTTTCACGGCACTTTCTACAGGACTCTAGTTAAAAGATTACCTAGGCAAGCTCATTGAGTGTAAAACGTGCTGTACCTGCAATGTTCTCCTGCTTGGGGCAAATTCCTTTTGTAGGCGTGAGAAGACGGTCTTCTTCATCGGGTGTGACTTGGATCCCGATTTCCACTGGCTCTGACACTTTCCTGAGCTCGGCGCGTGAGGAGGGGGGAGGGCTGCTCTTATCCATGCTCTTTTCATAGCAGACACCACCAGTGCCATTGCACTGTTTTCTCTTGTGCTCTATAAAAACCAAGATGTCTCCCAGCGGGAAGTTCATCTGACACTGTCCACAGGTTAACAAGTCGGGGTCTGTCCCGCCTGCGGCGATGCTGATGCCGCCTGGGTCTGCTATTGCCAGGCTCTCGTCCTCGTCGGCCAGTGCCGGTTCCACATGGTCAGCCTCTGCTTTGCATGGACAAGGAGAAAGAGGGAGGAAAGGGATGAGGGGAGAAGAGAGAGAGATTGCTTTGAGTGTTCACAGACTTTGAAGGATGCATCACCAGAGGCCCAGCCTCCCCCCACCCCCCTCAAAGGAGCCAAGCCTGATTAGATCTTTCTTTTATTTTTCAGCTTTTCCGCTCTCCCAGAATGATTTCAATATATTTTGCAACCAAGCCTGCCTGAAACAAAATGGAAAGGCTGACCTGGCATAGCTTTCTTGACAGCTCCTTCCCACTGCTGCCAGCACTGCAGGGATATCAGCAAAGAGCCATTTTGCAAGCGTTCGAGCCCAGAGTCACATTCTGAAATAGTTCCTCTCTTTTTATCCCACCTTCTCATTCCCTCTACATCTCCCAGCCATCTGGCCAAGGCCCCATCCAGCGAAGCTTATGCACCCAAGTCTTTCCTTATTTTTCAGAGAGAGGGGGAAAGCTTTTATGCACCAAACTAGCAGGACTGGGCTCCCCGTGACATACAAAATTAGTACCACCTTGTCCCATTACAGAGTTGCCAGCAAGATTAAATGACCACCCATTAGCAGAAATTACAAAAGACTGCTTGCAAGACTAACATAAGCAGGGCATGGTCTCATGAGCAGTTAAGGGATTTCAAAAGTGTGTACAGTGGGAAAGGGAATGAGGCACTTATTTAACATACTGGAATACTGGCTGAGCCTGAAATATTCTACTCTATTTTTCCAATGCCAAATAACCCTGTCATTGCTATTTAGGCTAATAAAAGTTTTTTTGTTTAAATCTTGTCCACAGACCTGTTGAATTTCCTTCCTTTAACCCCAAAGACTGGGAAAGAATTTCTGAGTGATCTGAATCAGTTTCTAGGAAATATGTAACTTCTCATTCCACAATAAATAAAACCCAGTATGTTTTAAATCAGTATTTAGAAGATATCTTTTACACTATAAAATAATTGTGGATCACAATCCATTTCTGGGGTGAAACAAGTTTTTTGGTTTGTTTTCTCTCGTTCTGCCATTTAACTGCCAAATCATACAAACCTCGGACTTTACTCGGGCAAAATTTCCACTGACTTTTGCCTAAGGCTAGTTTGCCTCTGCAAGGACTGTAGGATTTGGGCTGAACAAAACAGAGGAACTAACAGTATGTAAATCAGTGACTGAGACCTCTAATCGAATCAGGATTAAATGAATAGGAGAAAGAATGTTCACTATTAGCCTGAGCAGTTTCTTCATGGATTTCCTGGGGAAAGTAAGTAACATGAATATTTCAAAGAAGTAAGACCATGATAATGTTATAATTCAGACCTGGACTCTTCTCGATTCTGAAAACAAAAGGATTTTTGTCCCACTCTCCAACAATTGCAAAAAAGAAA